>PVKH010000553.1:16378-36732 GCA_004027955.1 Chaetophractus vellerosus
GTGAAGACCTGGACTAGGATAGTGATGGTGAGAATGGAGAAGAAATTACAGATAAGAGAGAAAGAAAGAAACAATAAAGCATGGTGATTGCCTTGATGTTGGAGAATGGGGAATCGGAATGTGCTGTCCTGTGTGATAGATAACTGAGAATGTCACTGTCAGAAATGGGGATGTTCAGGAAGGAGATGGCTTTTGGAAGGTTATTAAGTATATAATTTAAAACAGTTGGTTCAAGTCGGTTTAAGGCACTTAATAATTAAATAACTTAAACGTTTCGACATTGATTATAAGCCATACACTGTGCCAAGTGCATGCAACAGAATGGTGAGCAGAAAAGATGTGGTCCCAGTTTCCACAGACCTTAGAGTTTATGAGTGAAGAGACTTTAAACAAGTAATTATAATAACACTGGTGAGTTTTATGATGGTGAGAATGCAATGTTATGGGAGCAGATAGTGGGAACATATATAGAGTCTATTCCTGGAGTTCCCTGTGGAAGGGTCATTTATGTTAATAGTTTGGTGCCCCAAACCAGGGACACTGATTTAAGACATGTCATATACCAGAAGTGTCAATCATTAATACCTGCTTACCAACTACCCCTTCTAGTGAAACTACATTGCTCACAGCCCAGTTTCAAGGGATAGCAGTAAGGGCCCATATTTTATACCATGTTACTATGCACCTCCCATCCACAGCTGATTGAACTAGGGTTGGGCACTGATATAAATGTGGTCAATTCATACAACTATCATCTACAATCTGAAACAAAAAGATGAGGAAAACATCATTTTTAAAAGAACTTGAATGGACGAAACAAAGAGATTGATAGGGGGTTGAAGCTGAAAAGTCATGAAATAAAAGTCATAACTGGAGAGACCTGAAGGTCATGCATTTTCCCAAGTTCTGAGTGGGCAGAAAGAGTGAGTAAGCAAGCCAAAGAAGCTGGTCTGTAGGGAGGGAACAGAGGAATCAAAGAGAAACAGAGATCCCTCTAGAAAAATACCATGAATCTTGATAAGAGACAAATGGCAAGAGTAGCTGGTTCCAAGAGTGATTTTAATTTTCAGTGACTTTCCAAATGGAAGACCATGAATACATTTCATTTCAGTATTGAGTCTAGTTCTTACATATTTTCTGTAAGAATCTTCTTTAGGAGACAAACTATAAATTCGTTCCAAGTATTAGGGGTTGAGTTGGTTGGCTGAGTCTCTGTTCCTTGTTCCTTATAGACAAAAGGGTGTAATTAAAACAGGCTATATCCCCTCATGGGTAAAAGTAAAGTAAAAAGAAGATACTGTATTTAGTTCAGCTACCAAGGTAAGTAAATTATTATATATAAAAACAAATCTGTTTGCTACCTTTAAAAGTCTTTGTCTTAATTATAGCATGCATATCTCAATACAGACGCATAAGATATATTCTTAGGAAAACTGCCACAACTGTTGATACTTAAACTCAAATGTTATATTTGTATGCTGCATATCATATACATATACTTGAAATATATTTATGCACACCTAGCTAAATGTCTTTAGTAAGACATCAATTATACCAGTGTAGAAATAGAATTGTATGACTTCCTCACAATTCCATGTGTGTGCCAGGAGTACTGAGATGATGATTCCCGATGTAATAACCATCTTCCTGTTCCAGTCTCCTAAGTGTGCATCAGTGGGTACAGAGAGCTGATCAATGGGTTAAGCTAGTTTGTCCTTTGATAACTTTTGAGTTTTACCCCACTTTATTATTGTCAGCCAATCTTCTCTAATTTCCTCAACTATGCTTTCTCCAGTCCCTCTCCTGGCTGAAATCAAACTGTAAACAACTGTAGTCAATCAATAAGTGACAAAACGATAGCTTATCTGTACCAAACTTTTTACAGGCTAAAAATGTGAACTTTTACAGAAAGTTACTATTTGGGATTAGGAGTGAGGTAGCTGAACTTGCTTTCCTCTTCCCCCAAAGTAAAACTAGAGGTTTCCCATGGTTTTTCCTTTTCACTTTATGCTAAATTTAGTAAATTATTTAAGCATAGGAGGAGTTGAGAAAGAAAAACTGGAAAATGAGAAAAGGAGCTATTTTAACTGACCAGGAGAAAGGGAGGAGTAGTTGTTCCATGCAGAAAATAAAAGGAGGTTGTGGGATGGACTGCAAAGGAAAAGACTTGTCTAAAAGCATTTATGACTATGGGGTGGAAGTTCTAGACATCAACTGGGCTTCAGTGGTGGGAGGTAGAGGAGAGAGTAAAAGGAGAAGGAAGGAGGATGTCACCAATGGTTCAGGCCTTTGTGATAATTAACCAAAGGTAATTTACATGTGGTCAATTAAATAAATTGTGCGTTGCTTTCCTAACGGAATATCAAAAGTTCCAATGAAAAACTACTTTTTTGGCCAAGTGAAAAGTTTCCAGACATAATTTTTTCAATAGCAAAGAAAACTTTTTAAAAGAATTGAAGACGGAATGTTAAAATCTTATCTGCATTATTTTTAGCTCATTTAATTTACTATAATAAGAGGAAAAGGGTCTTGAATCAACAGTGCTCTGATAAATGCCAATTTAGTAAGTTAGGTGTTATATATCCTCTTGCCATTTTTTGGTTTCTAACATACTCTAAAATATAACATGGATCATAATGTGACAATAATATACATTATCTGAATTAAACAACTAAATAAATAAAAGTTGCAGAAATAGATATATCAACTCTATACTTTTGACAGAAATTAATGGTATCATATCATTTTGGGATCTATTAATGCATTTCTTAGTGTCATGTGTATCAGCAGAATTTACCTCAGAAATTCAGATTTAGCTATTATACCTAGAGAGTGGAGGTTATGTGCTTTAAAAGAAAACAAGCTCTAAACCTCTATTTACTCCTTTTCACAGTAAAGTTAGTAATGGGCCCATTGTATTAAATGATTTTACTTTAATGAAAACTGAGTCAAAGATAACAGATCACGTAGTTTATAAAATGATCTAATTTTTGCATAGTGCCTATAAGCTGCTACATATACTCAAAACAGCATTTGACATCTACCCTGATTAATAAGATATGTTATTAAGATATCGTTCATGGTTCACAACAAACTTGGACAACTATCAACTTTGAAGAAACTACAAGATGATGTAGAAGAATGAGGAGATAGACTGGAGAGAGAAATGCTGAAGGCAGAAACATAAAGACATCAGTTCTAACATCAAGAAGACCCAAACCAATTTTTATTATTTATTATCATTGAGCTGATAAAACATAAACAGGGGCCAAGTACTTGGCATCCTATTAATATAAGAGCTTCTTCCGTGTTAGAGTTTATTTTACACAGAAAACTGCAAATAAATAATAAGACATCACAGTGTGTCTGATAATCTGTGACAACAATTCTAACACTGTCATTGTGGCCACTGGAGAAACCTGCACGTACGGAGCCCTGACCCACTGAGCCTTTTATCTGCATGTGTACTCTCCACAGGCCCAGCAAATAAAGGCCAAATGATAATTTACACATGAATCAGCTTTCTTTGCAGCATAGGCACCATAGACGTTTCTTTTCTCTGTTACTGAGAGGAAAGGCGGCCAGGTCGAAGCTTGTCTCACTAGAAATCATACAAGTGAAACAGTGATTTGCAGGAAAATGGCAGATCAGCAAAGGGAAGCTGTTCTGAATACGTGATAAAAATGGCAGCCACAAAGGACTAGATGAATATTTAGTCTGAAAACAGGCCCGACAGTAACAATGAGTCTTTATCCTCTTGGAATGAGGTAGTGTCATACAAACTGAAATGGAGATACAATCCTGATAGAAGATTACACAAGATACCTGGTGGGTATCTTTAAAGACTTCAACCTTCATTCTAATAAAATGTAGACTCATGGATCCTTTGCATCTAGATCTTATTCCAAGTATACACAGTTCTTTCACATGAATGACATGTGGGAGGTATATTGCCCACTTTGATAAGGAGAAATAAATCAGTAAGGATGATTAAGGAAAAAAAAAAGGCTTGTCCATGAAAAACTGGGTTTACAATTATGCCTTGAAACTTATAAAGGGAAAAAACATATACACTGTATTTCCTTCAACCGAGACCCCACAGTACTTAGATCAACTTTTACACATTCATCAAAATATTAAAATATTGCTATAGCCTTCTTATAGAAGCAGAAATAAACAATACTTGGCTTATTTAATAGAAGAAAGGAGATCTATTATTACATTCATGTTAATAAGGCATTTCAGAGATGAACATTACAACCTTCCAACTAATAACAGATACTACCCAAACCAGTAAAATTAAATCTTATTCCTTTATCACCACTTCCACAGCATTGTACGTACTATAGCCCTTCTGCCTCTAGAATGCCTACTGTCTTGCTCAACAATGTGTATCCCTGACTTCCTTTGAATTTGGTTCAAAATTTACTGTTCAGGAACCCTTCTCTTAAAAGCTAGTTTTGGTGTGGTACTTACATATAGGAGATTGTGAGTAAATGTTGCTCACTATGTTAGATTACATGGACTCAAAATATAATGATAGGCCAAAATCTTAAAAATAAACTTTATTCATGAGTTGTAAATATAAGACCTAGTATAATTGGGGGTTCAAAAGAGGAAATTTTGGTTTTTCCAATTTTATTCCTTTGAATTCTAGAAATGGATCTATAAACTCCATACTACAATCAATACTTGAGAAAGTACCAAAGATAATGATAGAGAGACAGAGAAGAAAATATAAATTTGAGTCCATTTAATTCAATGTACTTAAGATACTATTTAATCATTTTTTTGAGTTTTAGGAATAAGGGGCAGCATGAATATATAAACCTAGAGATGCTCCTCAACTTCATTTCACTATATATTTTGATCTTCTTCATCACTATACTTGGATAAGAACAGCTTATCAAAGTCTTCTTTCCTTGTCTTATCATTCATCCAGTTCCCTCCTTATTGATCAGCAGACCATGAAAGAGATTCAATATATAATGCAGACATTGCATCTATTCAATCTACCAGGTCTGTCAATCTGTCAAGGGGGAATCTAGGTTGGCCAGTAATTTGATGTTCACAAAACCAAAGTGATAATTACACAGAAATGTGTGAGCATCAATTATTTGAATGATGATTTTTTATAACACTAGTACTTTCTAAAGTATCTAAATTAGTTTATGGGACTATAACTTTAAAAATTCATCTTAATGTGTATTTTTGAAATAAAACACCAAATTTGTCCCTTCTCAGTTCTGGTTTTCTTTATTAGTATTGGATTCCTCAATATATATTAAAAAAAAAAAAAGAAAATGAAAACCAGTCTGCCAAAGCAGACAACCTTGCTCCTTAGAACTGTGAAAAAACAAAATATCAAGCACAAAACCTTCATTAGAAGCGTTTCCTTTTTAAAAGTGAAGATACCCAACAATTGATGGGTATGTTTTCAGATAACTGTACTATACACTAAAATGGTTAAACTTCTATTATGGAAATGGGAGGAACTAATTAATATCTGGAAATGCTTCTTCTTCCTATTGACAAAAGAGGCAAGGTAAGAAAGGCATTTTTTCCCCCAAATTTGAATGGAGCTTGACTGGGAAAATCTATTTGCAAAGAGTTAGCCATTAAAAAAAAAGTATATGGGAAGCAGATGTGGCTCAAGCAATTGGGCTCCTGTCTACCATATAGGAGGTTCAGGGTTCGATTCCTGGGGCCTCCTGGTGAAAAGCAAGCCGGCCCATGTGAAGTGGCAGAGTGCTGGCCCGTGTGGAGTGCTGGCCTGTGTGGAGTGTTGGTGCAGCAAGATGACGCAACAAAAAGAGACACAGAAGAGAGACAATAAGAGACATAGCAGACAAGGGAGCTGAGGTGGCACAAGAGATTGAATGCCTTTCTCTACTCCGGAAAGTCCCAGGATCGGTTTCCGGTGTTGCCTAAAGAGAAGACAAGCAGACACAGAAGAACACACAGAGATCATACAGCGAGTGCAAAAATAATGGGGGTGGGGTGGGGGTGGAGGGGTGTGTAGAAATAAATAAATAAATAAAATCTTTTTAAAAAGTATAAAACAGAGTTCCCAAATTTGTAAGCAACATAAACCTATAAATTCTTAATAAAATGTTATTAAAATTCTTTTTTTTCTTAAAGATTTATTTATTTTATTACATATCTCCCCTCCCCCCCGCTGCGACAATGCGCCGAGACTGGTCACTGCGCAGGCGCGGCTTTCCCCGCTTGTGGGTGGCTTCTGCTTCCATTCACGGCCGGCTCTCAGTTCGCGGGTGGCTGGCTGCGCTCCATTCGCGGGCGACCTGCCCTGCCCGTGGCGGCTTTGCCCTGTCCGTGGCAGCTTTTTGCCCTGCCCATGGCAGCTCTGGCCCGCCCATGGCGGCTTGCCATTCTCAAGGCGGTCTGCCCGCTAGGAGAGGTCCCCGGGAACCGAACCCAGGGCCTCCCACGTGGTATGCCGACGCCCTATCCACTGGGCTATCCAGTCGGCCCCCTATTAAAATTCTTTAACAGAAAAATCAAGGGAAATAAAACTTGCTTTTCAAGTTATGTGCTCATTGTTAAGTTGGAGCTATCAAAAAAAACTTTCCCCATTATAGTGGCCAACAGTTGCTCTGCATACTTTGTATGAAATGAGCATTAGTCAGAAGTGGCTACATTTGAAGGTAATCATAGGCCATTTTAGTCTATGGTCAGTTTTATAACCTGGTCATAAACACTGTTGTCTGATCATTACATTCTAGTCAAATCACTTCTAGTTCACACTAGAAGTTTTGTTTGCTGATAAAATAGAAATTTTAAAGTCATGCATTTGCTATTTTAAATTTGTAACCCATAAACCTCTCTCTGTTCTCCAGAATAGTTCCTTGAATAAATGTTTAAAGATTAAATGAGAGCATGGTTCAATGCCAAAGTTTTACTTTTGATTTTCCCTCCCAAACCTATTCCTTTCCTCGACTTCCCTATCTCAGTAAATGACACCACCCAGATGTTTAAGCCAAAAATTAAGTCATTCTTCATCATTTCTAATCTTTATTCCCCACATTTAAATGATCATGACATGTTGGTCCCTTCTTTCCGTCTCCCTTCTACCACCATAATACAATCTGCCATAACCTCCTGTCTAACTACTGCAACAGCTTCTTTTTTTTTTTTTTAAAGATTTATTTATTTTATTACATATCTCCCCTTCCCCCCGCTGCGGCGACGCGCAGGTGCTTGTGGGCGGTCTCTGCCCTGTTCACGGCGGGCTTTCAGTTCGCGGGTGACTGGCTGCGCTCCATTCGCGGGCGACCTGCCCTGCCTGTGGCGGCTCTTGCCCTGTCCGTGGCAGCTTCTTGCCCTGCCCACGGCGGCTCCGGCCCGCCCATGGCGGCTTGCCATTCTCAAGGCGGTCTGCCCGCTAGGAGAGGTCCCCGGGAATCGAACCCGGGGCTTCCCATGTGGTATGCCGGCACCCTATCCACTGGCTATTGAGCCGGCCCCGCAACAGCTTCTTAAGTGGTCAGCTGCTTATATTCTTGCTCTCCTACCAGTCAATATTCTCTCTATAAATTACATAATATCACTCTCCAACTCTAAGGTCCCCAATGGCTTTCCACTGTATTAAGAACAAAATGGAAATTCTGACTCAAGGTCTACAAGACCCTGAGCAATCTGGCCATTACCTATTCTCCTCTTTGCTCTATATGCTCCAGGAACACTTGCCTTAAGCTCTTTCCTTGCTCTGTTCTCTTCACCAAGAGTGAATATCTATCTTCAAGACAAGTAAATTCAGTAGCCTTTTCTGAGGGTAAGGAAATATCCTTAGCATAATTCAGGGCCATGTACCATGTCTGTAAGTTCTACTTAACAACATCCTCTATATCATTAAGACTAGAAAAAGCCCCAGCAGATTATTTAAATTCCTACAACATGAATACTGACATAGGAACAAGTGAAAGCACAATTTCATTCTTTATGTGTTGCATTTAGTTATGTCTACTGACTAATGAAAGATAATAAACAGTGTTTTTTGTGTTTTTGAATACGGAAAAACTATGAGTTTAGAAAGGGACAGACTTTCTCAAGCAAAATAGTTGGTCTTCTGCTAAATATAATGGTGACTGCATACTTTATAAGCTGAAAAGTTCCCAATTACTTTCATTTACAATTGTACTATGTAAAGTAATCCTCTATATTTTTTACTTGGGTTTTATAAAAGTACATTACAAGAGGAAAATACTTTTCTTATAATAGATTAGTTTGGATCCTCATAGTACCTTCCAGAATGTCACTGTTTCAGGACTTTCATTGTGATGTGCAAAATGCTGACACTGATTATATATTTGAAAATGATGAATTGTTTTCCTCATTAGTATGGGAAGCATAATTATAAATCCTTTTAAAAAAAGGATATTTTGCATACGTTTTATCTGCCAGGGCACTGGTAATTTCAAACTTTCCAGAATCTTGAAGAAGTCAAATTAGTTTAAGGAAATAAATGTAAACTGTCATCATTAGTGTTATAGCAATTGCTACTGGGTAATGATTGTCAATAATGATTTAAACATCAATTTTGCAATCAATGAAAAAGTATGGAATAGAAAGAATCCAAAGAATCATACTAGAAAGCCAGCATTAATTTTTTTCTACATGAAATAAAGAATAAAGATAAAAATCCAAATGTAAAAAGTGTAATTTTGGATCATAAAGTGAACTAAAGTTAAATTAGCAGGTTATTTGAGGATTTGTTCTATGTGGCAAATAATAAGAGCTGAGGATTCATTTTCTTAAAATATTTTTATTCCTCAAGATTGATTAATAAAAAGGATTAACAACTGTAATTGGAAACAGAAAATATTATTGGAATTTGTTATTTAAAAAATGAGGCAAAATTCGATTTATAGAAAAAAATTTGAGCCTGGAATAGCTGTTTCTTTCCAGAGCTATGAGGTGACTTATGAATTTTTCAAAAGCTCTTATACTGAATAAGAGTCTCAAAGCTCATGGGAAAAAAGCACTTTAATATATCTATATCAATGTTAAAGGTCAATAATAGGGGGGTATGGGATATTTTCTTTCGGATTTAGGAAAACGTTCAAAGGTTTACTGGGGCAATGACTGCACAACTCTGTGATGAAAGTGAGAGCCACTGAGTATACACTTTGGACAGAATGTACAGAACATGGGACTGTATAGTACAGTGAATCACGTGGTGGAAGATGGACTGTGGTCATTGTTCTCTAATGAACTATAACAAATGTACAATGCTAATACATACTGTTAATAATAGGGGGTCTATGGAAAAAATATACCAAGTGTACGCTATGGACCATAGTTAGTGGCAATAGTCTGATTGTATTCTTTTATAGTCTGTAACAAATTTTCCACAACAATGTAAGGTATTGGTAGAGGGGTGATGTGTGGGAGTTCTGCACATTATGCAAGATTGGTTTATAAGCCTACAACTTCTCTAATAAAAAAAAATAAAATAAATGAAGGGGAAAACCAGGGAAAAAACCCAACTTTAATGTACTGACACTTCTATTTTTAGACTTATTGGTTGGTGTTAAAATAAATAGTGACTTAAAGTTTAAATGGGAAGAAAAAGAATTGACTTGGAAAAGGGTAAAGGTAGAAGAAAGTATGAAGAAAATAGAAATTGTACATTTCCTAAAACTTTTTATTTTAATGGCAAAAGTTGCTAAGTAAGTTGTTGTAAATATTGGCTAAAGAGATAGTAACTTTGAGGATGAGCTGATTGAATCTATCCCTCCACAGGTGGGTCTAAATTGTATTGAGAATTATCTCCAAATCTTAAGAAAGTCAATTAATAGTCCTCTAAATAATACAACACATTCATTTATGTAAAATCAAACAATTGCAAGTCTCTTCCTGGATCTGGCTCAGGCATGAACAACATTCAACAGTTTTTAAAATGATGGGACTAAGAATAACATGAACTGAAGCTTTGGGCAACATTCTCTGAAACAGAGCAACAGAAATATTATGGTATGCATCAGTCTATTGCATTAAAAGCATTTATTAAAATTATGAGGAAGAGAAGAAAAAAACAATTAAGGATGATGGGAAGGAATTCTTAAAAATATAACCATAAAGTTCAGTCCAGAACTAAACTGTGCTTAAATGTGAGGGCAAAAAATTTTAAAAATCTCCTTATTTACACTTAAACTATGATTTGCAAGTCTGATTTGTACATTAGTTATTATTAATCTTTAAATCATTTAGAACATTATAGAAAGTCACAATATGATTTGATTCTTTTCAATCATATCAAAATGTTTGACCATGGACGTTATCCTCAGTCTCTCTCATTTCTATTTTAGCCAATACAGAAACCAAACCAAAGCAAACCAAACCAAAATTCATTTTGTTCACTAATACCAACACACATGAAATATAATTGTCTCTAGATAATGAAATATAAATGTTTTTAGTATCATTTAATGAAAAAAAGATTTTTAAAATTAATAGAAATACCTTTCATTTTCTTCTAGTTTCATTACCTTTTTTCTACTCATAACTTGGATTTCAAAAATAGCCAGTAGAACCTACATTTCAAGCATGAGGGAATTTTAAATACAATAATTTAAAATGGGCTGTTTTTTAGCAGTGCTGCTCACTGACAATGATGGTTTTGTTTTGGGATACAGAATATAAAGCCATTTCCTCAAGACAGTTTGTGTTCAGCATAAAATATTTAAAATATCTCATTTCCAAGAGATCTGGTGGGAGTTCATGACAGATGTGTTATTTCTTTCTTTCTATCTTTTTTTTTTAACCACATTATTGTGTCTAATTAGCACTGATGATTTACCCATGGCAGTATGAACTTCTTGAGAGAAAAGAAAAGTAGACCTGGTTCTTTGGAGAAAAGAACAAACTGGGATAAGATGGAAGAAAGGCACTTAAAAAAAAAATAGAAAGGTATTTTGCAACAAATGTCCACAAATAGCCCACAGAGTGTTTGCTTATTTATGCATCACCATATGATCAATCTGATTGCCTTCAGTCTCAAACAGAGAAAGCCTTAGTACAAAGCATTCTCCAGGTGTTAGTTTAGGTTTGTTATTATTTCCTATTTATAGACTTCCTAGTAAAAAAAGACAAATTACTATAAATGGGGGTAAATGTGATTAAATGAGTCCTCTGAAGATAAGAAAGTACATGGACAAGGGTCATTAACACAAGTGACCTCTCTTTGCAAGACCATATTTTTATTTTGTGGATTTGAAAAAATGCAAAGCAAGAATAATTTATACAACACATTCCCAGAAAGAAGTCTATCCCTTTTTATCCTAGTAAACATTTTCATGTATTCTGCAGTATTTTAACAACACACTGATAGTGCTAAAATAATCTCAGAATACACTAAGAATAATATTGGATAATATTGGACAAATTATTCATCCCGAGTCTAACTGGAAACACTTAAGAGACATAGTTACAATCAGAATAAACATAAGGCCTAGAATGTAACTTACTGGATACCAAGATCACCTGAATCAGATGAAAACTTTAAATTTGGAAAGTTTCAATTAAAACATCCACATTCTTTCTTTCACCTGATTGTAGCCCCATATGGCAAGGTCAGCCCTTTCAGTGCACAAACAGCCCAGTCGCCTCCAGTGTAGCTGTTATCTTCCTCAACAAGGGGAGACATTTGGCACAGCCTAAAGCTGGGGCATGAACCCTGGCTAAGCTTAAGACATTTATCTGACAGCATCAGCTGACACTCCACAAACACATTTGCTCTCCATGACCTCAGAGCATTCGTGATTAATCAAAAATGTATCTTGGATCTTGAGAACAAGCTACAAGCAGGCATACACAAAAAAGAATATGCTCTCGATCTCGCTTATCGACTCAAGAAGTATATTGAATTTAGAAATAGCAAATAGAATAAAATGATCAATATGTTCCCACTTGTCCATGGAAGAGCAAACTTTATCCCTCAAGCAAAAGACATTGATCATGTAAATGTTTCAGAACTGCTTTCAAACTAAAGAACGCAAAATGCACATGGTTTATGGGGAGTGGGGAAGGAAGTCTGCCAAAGGGGTGCTTTTGTTTTAACTTAAAAAAAATGTACAGCTTGAAGACAGAGTGTTTGTATATAGTGTATTATGCTTTTTAAAACACTAGTGTGTTCTACTTAAAATATTTTTTGGTAACATGTTGCCAAATGTTCTTAATAAAACGCAATAAAGGAAATTTTAAAACTTAATGAAGGAACAATAATTGTGCAGAGAAAACTCCCAGTCTTAATTTAAATGAGACACAGTTATAACATATCCCCTATGCACTGTTTACAATTTATAATTTATAATTTATGTCTCTTGGTTCAAATTCTATTTTCTGCAGTCATCTCCTAAGTAAAATGATTAGCATGTAAATATTGTAATATTCTGCTTCCCAGCACAGTATAATTTAGTATATTTTTATTTTCATTTGTACTTTTCACTTCCTAATAACAATACTGAACTCTAATTAAAGCAATGGGAAAAAGAAGTCATATGCTCCATCCTGGATAATATGAAAATGATTATTATTAAAAAAAATCTCTACAATTGAACTTATTAAATCCCATTCTTGCCTGATTACCCACTGGTTAGGTTACAGTTGTTCACTATCCTATGGCACATCTTTCCACTAAAGAAAAACTACATGTCCTGGTCCCTGTTGGCATGGCAAACAAACTTTCATAGCATGTGCTCACTCTATAAAATGGTGGTACTAATTAGAAGATAGAAACTCATGCTGAGACATGATATGAATTGGCTTTATGTATCTACTAAGCTCACAGCAGTACTAGATTTATACTGTTGTTGCTTTAAAGTTACACTAACAGAAAATTCCACTTCTAAATCTGTATAATAAGAAAGTAAAAGTGACCAAGATAAAAACAAAACAAAACAAAACAAAACAAAACAAAACAAAACAAAACAAAACAAAACAAAAGCTCAGCCCCTCATTTTTGGTTTCACTTCTAAAATGTTTCCTTGTACTTAGAGGTTGCCCAGCCCTTCTCTCCCATATGTTTACCTAACTTAAATTCTTCAAACATGAATTGCAAGTACCAGATAGCACAGCTGTATGTTTTGACATCCATGGTGAAAATGAGCAGAAAATCTAACTGTTCCATATCAAGAAGTATTTTTACTAGTGCTAATGTGCCTTAAATACCTTGTTCCACAGATGAGTGGCCTGGCACCTGCTGCATGAGAAATAGCCAATTACTGTTCAGTGTCTCTAATTTTCTGATTCAATTAGCATGCTTCAGAGCTTTCTAGTTTAATTGCAAACTACTTCACAGTTAGCTCTCTGATTAATCATTGCCCATCTGCAAGCCATCGGAAAACTTAGTGGAACAAATTTGTGTACTTTGGAATGCTGGGAGCTTAGCAAATCAAACTTGTTTTGGTATATAAAGCTTTAATTTTGTTTGCCCTTTTCAGCTGCACTTGTAAGAAGCTCTGTACTGATTAAACAGGAAGTCCGGACAATAATATGCTACATTATGCATATAATTACTGTAAATACAACCGAGATTGTAGAAACATCATTTAAGGTTAGGCACTAACATGAATGGAGAAGGAGGTCAAGAAAACACATTTGGAATCAATTTCTTTCCATTATGACCAAATACAAGTATCAAGAAAAAAAAAAAAGCTGTGTGACACACAGTGATGTCATTACAGCACCTGTTTCCCTGAAGGCATTTTAAATTCTGGCTTTTCATATACTCATAAAATCTTTCTTGTTATTTAATTAGTAGAGTACTAAGTTTTATAAGCTTTGTTTACAAAACATATATTAGGGATTTTAAAGCAAACTAGCATCACATTGTTTATGCTTAATTTTCCAAGCTTTCTTGCTTGTCCACTGAACGTGAATGATAATGTCAGAAAATAAAACCATTTTAATAGAACTGTGACTGGATTTTAGATTTTATCTTAACCTATAATGGTGAATTCTTCATTTTTGAACAATGAAACATAAAATGCATATTTTGTTCACACATACGAACAAATACAATAGAGGGGATTCTGCATTTTATGAAGAAGGAGGCTGTATTAAATAAATTCCAGAGTCCTTTCCAATTCTGTTGCCCTGGTTCACATTTTACAAAATTTGGAATTATTTTAATATAACTTTTAAGAGCATCTACATAAATTTACTATGTAGGAGCTTTTATTTCCAAGACAAAATTCTGTAAGCTCCTCAAGGGCAGGAATTATGGATGTAATTCGCCAGTGCATTTCCAGTGCCTCACAAGGGCCTGCATATTCTTGGTGCTCAATAAATATTTTTTGGGTGAAGGAAATGAAGGCAGTATGGGTTCTGAATTTCCCATGTCATTTCACAGTGCCACATTGGACACTGCGTTTTCCTTCTGTAAACTCACCAGGATGCAGTCATGTTATCTCATAAGGATGTTGACAGATATCATCATCCTATAAATATTTGGCAGAGAAAATAATATGGAGAGAAAGGGGCTGGCTAATTATGATGACCTGTAATGATTCATTGTTAACAATAATATTAAAAAGTAGGATTTCCCCATCTTTATGAAGTTCCTTAGCATGTTACAGAAATGGCTAAAAACTGAAATACACTAGAGTTGGAAAAGTAGTCTTTGGAAATTGCATGATACAAAAATTCTTCACATTTTAATTTTAAAGATAGAGATATTCAGTGTGGGATGACTTTTTGACTCCCTTAACAGTAGAAACATATGACAACAAGATTCCATGAACTCTGTAATATCTTCTATTCTGTCTCCATTAAGAGTTGTAAAGCTGAAGTGGGCTGACTTCAAGTTTCTCTGAATTTTGTAGGCAGCCTATGTAAAAAATGCTGAGAAGGCATAATCTGATTATAGTAATTTGGGCAAGTGAGCAGGCATGCTGCCACATTCTGTTGTCCATGAGCAGGGAAGCACGGTTGGAATCCCCACTATGAGAAAATTGCAAAATAATAAAGCTTTGTGGCTGGGTGGGCACAAGATACTATTGTGAGGTCATGAAACAAATCAAGGACTAGCTGGGTGGTCAAAAATCACATTTTTGTACCACACTTATAGCATGGTTCTCTATGGAAAATAAACTGTTAATAATGGCTTTTTTTTTTTTAAAACTTTGGGAAAGTTAAATGGCTCTCCCCACACAAGCTCCTACCAATAAAGCCTAATGTTTAGAGATAAGTAATTATACTTCACATACCAAAGAAAAACAATTAGCTGTCCAAAATGGAATATAGCAAAAGAGAGACCAAATTGGCCCTTGGTCCCTGTCCTGGGGTTCTTAGACCTACCTCTACCTCTTACCCAGTGTGTAGCCAAATGTCTATGCATATGAGAGAAACAATGGAACAAGTGAGTAAGTACTGAATGAAAAAGATTGCAAAGTATACCAAAAATCCTTAAAGTGCCCAAATGCCAGTAGAGCATCTTGGGCCAAAAGAGTCATTTCCATAAATAATCTGATTATGCAAAAAGAGCAGCATATTCTTTGGGAAGCTGGTTCTAATATGGTATCAAACTCAAGACAATGATATTCTACAGAGAAATGATAATTTTTTTATATGGTTCGCAAAGCTGGACCTGCTAAAGAAGTTACATTTTGGTTTCTGAAAAGTTTCAGTCTAATGGTCTTTTGTCTTGGTTTCCCGGCAATGATCACAAATACCATGAAATAGGTTGGCTTAAACAATGGGTATTTATTGACTCATGGTTTTGAGGCTAGGAGAAGTCCAAAATTGAGGTGTCAGCAAGGTGATGCTTTCTCCCTGAGGACTGTGATGGTTCTGGAGCTGGCTCCCAGGCAGTTCTTGGATTGTTAGATTTTCTACCATGTGGCAGTACTCAAGGTGATGTTCTTTCCTTTCTCTTCCAGGTTCCGGTGACTTCCACCTTCCTTCTGTAGCTTCCTCTCTATATAAGTCTGAATTTCATTCTGCTTATAAAGTAATCCAGTAATCCAGATCAAAGCTCAATCTGATTAGGTTGGTCACACCTTAAATAAAAATAACATCTTCAAAAGGTCCTGTTTACAATGGGTTAATATCCACAGGAATGAATAAAGATAAAGAACAAACTTTTCTGGGGTACATAATTCAACCTACCACATCTGTGTAGTATCAAGTATGAAAAACCACAAAATTGGACAAATTAGCTTTTCAATAGAAGAAGAATACAAAAATCAGGGTGGAGATTTCTGAGGACAATAGCAGGACTCCTAAGGAATTACTATTTGGTAAACTTTTGTTGGAGCAAAAATAATCAAGATGGGCAGAACTACTTCAAAGGCCACAAATGAACAGACAAGCAAAAACCTAAATGCAGTGTAACTTAGGCATATGAACAAGTCAGTGGCAAACCCTTTGTAAGTGCTCTCAAGAGGGGCTCCAGAGAAGCACCTAAAAACAATTTTAGGTGGTCGAATGTGAACTAAGGGCTATGTGTTGGTTTTACACTTGTATACTGATGAACAGAGGAATTATCATCAGCAATGCCTTTCTTAGATATAAAGGCTATATACCTTTGTGCACACTACAAATTCAAGACATATTTTTAACTTTTTGAAAGGTGAAATATAAATGACCATAAAGTTGATAAGGATTTTTAAAAAATGAAAAAATGAAAAAAAAGGGTAAAAAGAAGCTGCTTTCTTTAGACAGGGAATCTTAAAGATATATGGAATTCAACATCTACTGTACTTTAAGCTTATATTTTATTGATAATTTAAAATTATAATTAGTGTTCTTGGGACTGAATGCTACATAGAAAACTAAATATGCACATATGTATGAGATGTGAGATGCTGCTGCAGGAGAAAAATACCCTATTTTTAAAGCAAAAAAAAAAATTCTAGTGAAGTCTATCCTTTCATTTATATGTCTCATGTAAATTACACAATTTTAAATCTTCAACACGTTGAAAATGGCCAGGTCTCAAGGTACTTCTTTATTAGCTTCTATTTTTCACTTGGTTATACCAATGGAAATTTTATAGAAATATTTAGGGATTAAAAATTACATGCTTTACATTGAACCAAAAAATGACCACTAGAAAAATTATTTTTATTTACATAATCTGGTAAAAATATATATGATTTTTATGCTCTAAAGGCATTTTCTTATGCAGTAACACCATAAAAATAGCTTAAGTTTAAAATAGTGGATTTCCCATATGGTTAGTCCATAGCAAGATAAAGTTGTAAATGAGGGGACTATGTGAAGAAAACATAAAAAAGCCTTAAGGGCACATGCAAAAAATTTTATATTACATGATTTACATATACAATTTTATTCCTCGGAATCCAAAGAGAAAAGCTTAATATGTCATAATTTAAATTGTATTTTACAATCAAGTATTCCTTATTACGTATTTAACTCACATAACTCGATTTAGAGCATAATGTGGGAGAGAAGTAAGAAAGAATCTAACCTTTTGCATTTCTTGACTTTTTTGGGCTTGTGGTAATGTTGTATTTATAGAGATTCTACACTTTCAAATTTAAGTCTTGAAATGTCAGAAAAATCCCAAAGCTGAGATCTCACAGAAGGTGATTTTTAACAGTCCTTAACAGTAAAGACTTTATGATCTTCTGACAACTGGAGCTTTCACATTTTAGGATTTTAAATTTTCAGTCCTAATATTACATAAGCATACTCACTGGTGCACTTTTAAAGATTCCACCATTTTTGAAAGACTTGGAATGAAGAAAATAAGAAAAAGTTGGGAAGTTCAGGAATATTATAAGTGGAAATATAAAGAAGTAAATACTTAAACAGTCTTGTATGGTTAAATGTGGTCCCTCCCAAAAACATTTTTTCAATGTAAAAGAAATCACAACATCCAGTTAATTTTTAATTATTTTTAGTAACAAAAACAGAGAATTCTCAATATTTTCAAGCTGAAACTTGGATGAGGCCCAGAAAGGTTGAGTGACTTGATCAAGATCTTACTGCTAGTTAGATTTAGCATTATTTCTATAATCTCCCAGGTCTCTTGTGTCCCAATTTCTTTACCACTACCAAAGTTAAAATTTTATACATTATTCTTGAAATTCATTTATTTTCAATGTATCCTGCTTTCATCTGTGTGACCATGGGTAAGTCACATACACTCTTGTTAATAATTTTCTCATCACTTTCAATTCAACAAATATTTTTACGCTACCTACTATGAGTCAGATGTAGGGATTACAAGATAATAAGACATAGATTAATCTCATTCTTGTGTATCTTATGATCAAGTGAGGGAAAGAAGACTTGTAAACAAATATCATTAAAGGCAATACTTTATTTGACTACTAAGGTGAGGAAGTTAAAGATGATATCCAGTTTCTGATTACCAAGATTAAAAATAGGGTTTGGGCTAAATGATATCCAAATTTCTTTCTAGTAATCTCTATAGAAACTTTAAATCATATTTGCTAAAAAAATTAAAAAGGCAAAATATTAATGCAATTTGAAGAGAAACCAGAGCAAGACAGTTGGTATTTGAGATAATAGAAAAGTTTTGGTAAAGGGTGGTGGTGATAGCAGCACAACATTGTGAACATAATTAACATCACTGACATATATTTGAATGTGCTTAAAAGGGGAAGTTTTTGGTTGTATGTATGTTACCAGAATAAAAAAAAAAAGACCCAAAACATAGGACTATACAATGCAAACAGTGACTCTTATTGTAAATGATGGACTATAGTTAATAGAACAATTATAAAAGGTTCTTTCATGAGTTGTAACAAATGTACCACACTAATGCAAGGTGCTAATAATAGGGTGGTATTTGGGGACTCTATTTTATGCAAGATTTTTCTGTAAACCTACAACTTCTCTAATTAAAAAAAAAAAGGAATTTCATCTTTCCCATCTACTCTCATTTTTTTATACAGACTTATGAATAGATAAGTAATTGATTATGTTAAGACCAAAATTTCCAAGTATTGAAAGTGACTTCGATGGAACACAGTGACGTGTTCCATAATGAATAGATGTGCAATAAAGTCTTTCATGTGCAAATAAGTTTGTGATGTTATGGGTTTCTTTTTTTTTTTTTTTAAGATGTATTTATTTATTTACTTTATCCATTTTAATCCCCCCTCTCCCCCTGTTTGTGTTTTTGTGTCCATTCGCTGGGCAATTCTGTGTGTCTGTTTCCTGCTCTCTCTTCTCATCCTTCTCCAGTCTTCACCGGGATTCGATCCTGGGGATTCAATCCACATCTCTGATGTGGGAGAGAGGTATTCTGCCACCAGAGCCACCTCAGTTTCTGATTTTTTTTTGTGCGTCTTGTCTTGGCTTTCCCCTGTGTGTCTACATCAGCATCTTGCTGCGTGGCTCAGCGGGGCCTGGGGGGATGCACGCCTTCTATATTTATTTTACCGCCTGGGGGCATGCGCGCCTTCTATATTTATTTTACCGGGAGGTCCCAGGGATCCAACCCAGGTCCCTCCGTATGGCAGACAGACGCCCAACCATTTGAGCTACATCCGCCCCCCGGTATAGGCCTTTTATCTGTCAATGTACACTGTAACTCCAAGAGGAAGGTTTAATATGAAATGTTTCCTTTTTTCCATCAAGAAAAAGTCCCCCAAAGAGGAATTTTTATTACCCTTTCTCAGAATTATTGTTCCAAGAACCAGTTTGGGTAATACTCCTGTAAATAGTCTTTTAATTGTTCTTCTCCAACAGCCTATTCTCCACAAATATTGACTGATTACACTCCTAAAATGTTTTCATTATATATATGTGTTCAAACACCTTTAGTGACTCTCCATGCCTATAATCCTCCGGATTGGGGAATGAACTATGGACTAAAGTAGACCTACTGGTATTCTACTATAGACTTATTGTGATTCTAGCAATGGAAGAAACTATATCATTCATGTGGAGGAAGTGGCCTCTAGAGGTTCTGAGGGCAGGGAGAGGGAAATACAGGTGAAATATGGGGGCATTTTGGGGACTTGGGAATTTTCCTGAATGACATTACAATGACAGATATAGGCCATTACATATCTTGCCAGAACCTTCAAAATTGTGTGGGAGAGAGCGTAAACTACAAAATAAACTATAATCCATGCTTAATGGCAGTGCGCCAAAATGTTTTCATCAATTGTAATGAATCTACCACACTAATGAAAGATGTTGTTTATGTGGGAAAATGTGGGAGGTATTGGAAGCAGGGCATATGGGAATCCCCTATATTTTTATGTAACATTTATGTAATCTAAATATCTTTTTTTAAAAAAGAAAAATATATTTAAAAAAAAAAGTTCAAACTCCTTTGACCCTCTAGATGCTGCTTGTAAGTTCCGCTTCAATCTCATCTCTCACAG
>PVKH010000554.1:0-36638 GCA_004027955.1 Chaetophractus vellerosus
CTGTGTTCGTTTGCTTTGCGTTTTTCTTTTCTTTTTTTTTTTTAAAGATTTATTTTTTATTTATTACATCCCCCCTCCTCCCCCGCTTGCTCTTGCTGTGTGTCCATTCTTGTGTTCCTCTCTGTCCGCTTTGTCTCCCCCGTTGCGGCGACACGCCGAGACCAGTCACCGCTCAGGTGGCTTTTGTCCCGCTTGTGGGCAGCTTCTTCCATTCATGGCCAGCTCTGCTTCAGTTCGCGGGTGGCTGGCTGCGCTCCGTTTGCAGGCGACCTGCCCTGCCCGTGGCGGCTTTGCCCTGTCCGTGGCAGCTTTTTGCCCTGCCCACGGCCGCTTGGCCTTCTCAAGGCAGTCTGCCTGCTAGGAGAGGTCCCCGGGAACTGAACCCGGGGCCTCCCATGTGGTATACCAGTGCCCTATCCACTGGGTTATAAGGCTGGCCCCTGCTTTGCATTTTTCTGTGTCTTCTTGTCTCCCCCTGCTGCGGCATCCTGCTGAGTCAGCTCACCGTGCAGCGGCTTGCCTGCTCATGGCAGCTTGCCTTCTCCAGGAGGCCCCAGGAACCGAACCCAGGACTTCCCATGTGGTAAACCAGAGCCCTACCAATTGAGCCACAGCTGGTTCCCAACATTTTTGATTGGTACTGTTCTTGTCATATACCAATAACTGCAACTCTTTCATATAATCAGTTTCACCACACTGGATGTCCATTCCATTGGTCCTACCACATTTTCACTGCCCTACACCCTCTTGATGTGATAATTAAAATCATTTCCTTGCTCTTACTCTTTTCTTTCTTGCTTTGTTCTACTTATTTGGCAAATCTACAGTTCTGGCTAAATCCAACTTGTCCCTCCACTGGACTTGTACTTATGCAGCTGAACTTGAAGGGAGAAAAACACATCCATGTGTACCAGTCTCTCTTTAACTTCATGGCTACAGCTCTTAAAGGGGTCTTAAAGGGGTCATCATATTATACTGTGCTTACCTAGTTCCTTCATTTTCAGTTTCCTACAACTGTTTCACACCTGGTCCTTTCATCAACCCCAATACCACTTTCATCATCCTCACTTATCAGAAAAATCCACATTTTCCCCCTGACCAAAACCAATATATGCAGTAAATGTGGTTGTTTGAGACGATGACATGTCCCTGTGTTTAGGGCACTTCATTTTTATTCCACTGCAGGGAGCTGTGTTGGAGCTTGTATCTCCACTCCCTGTGTGTGACTTTTCTTTGCTTCAGTTTATTAATTGTAACAAGATTCCACTACATGGGGGGTACTTCATAGAATTCACTGACTGAATTTAGTCTAAAAAGTAGTCTGTTGTCATGACCAGAAAAAGCATAACTTCTTTTCCTTCAGAAGATTGATGGCAGAGTGGATTTTTGAATAGACATTATAGCAGGACCTCATTTTACACAACCAATACATTCCAAGACCCTTCGCATAAGTAGAAAATTATACATAGCAAACGCCATTATTGAATAAGTATTTCTTATACCAACATACTTGTCACACGTTTTTTAATGAGGCAAATAAACACTCTAGTAACAATAAGTAAACTAATCATAAAGATAATTTTTAAAAATTTTAATTCTCTCTCTCTCTGCCTTTGTTTTCTTTCAGTTGCAAGTTGAGTATACCTGAATTCACGTATGTTGAATTTGTGTAAAACGAGGTCTTACTGTACTTGCACTGAATGAAAAGTCTTTCACTCTTGTTCTCTCATTCACCCTCGTTCCTTCCCAAGGCATTATCATGTTTTTAATGTATCCATTCAGAGAGTCTGTGCATATAATTTTGCCCTTTATTTACACAAATATGTATAATGTGCCCTTTTTTATCCTTTTAATAGTATGTATTGAAAATTGCTCCATATCATTATATAAAAGGCTTTTTCATTCCTTATGACCACACAATTTTCCATTGTATGGAAGTACCATGATGAACTAACAGGTGTCTATTTATAATTGATGCCAATCTTTTGTGATTGATTTGAGCATATTTAAGTGTTTTTAACCCAATACTGATTGCTTATTTAAGCAATCTCAGTTAATATTTAAAGAATGTGAAGGGCATTTATTTGATTGATATATCATATTGAAAGTTATTGATATTGTCAAGTTTTCTAACTAGGATAAACCCAGTCTAGATTCATTTGTTCTATGTACACAGCTTCCTGAAGAAACAAAGATTTTTATTATCATTGTACCAAATTTACACCTCAGCCTGATGTTGTATTATGAACTTTGAAAAGATCCAGTGCTTTCTGCTTTCAAAAATTGAGATGTGTGAATGCCTGTGCTTTAGGACTGACATTAACTTCATTTGAATATATTTCTCAGATATTTCAACTTTTGAGAAAAATCTTTATTCCGTAGTATATAACTTGATTCCCTTCCCTACAGAAGGTTCAGCTCTCGTTTTTATTCATTTAGAAAATATCGGGTTTATTCCTTGTACCTGAGGGTATTTTATATAACTGCTTAAATACAAACAGTTTATTTTCTGTTTGTATTTTCAACATGCTTAATTTATGACACTGGAAGTTTGTTGGTTTAGCTCTTACTCCCTCTGTTGGCTTTCAGAGGTGTTACATTCCTTTTGGAATGCTTCTTTTCATTTAACTACAAGGTGATACAAATATGATTATGAAATAGGCTACACATGGGATTGCTTTACAGTTAATAAATGTTTCCAGTGGCCATGAATGTTCTGTTTTTCATAAATGTGTTGAGGAAATGTTATCAGAATGCCTCTTTCATCAGCAGTTGAGAACAGGGACATGAAAACCAAATCCAGGTACAAAGTAAAATATTTGCATTTGTATTAAACAAAAAGTAGGCTTGGCATATTAGAGCAATAAAAGCATTTTTCGGGGGTGTGGATGTAGCTCGGTGGTTGAGCACCTGCTTCTCATGTATAAGCCCTGGGTTCAATCCCCAGTACTTGCTTTAAAAAAATGGATTTTTCTTCTAGTTGACTTCCATAAATTGAACCATCAGGTAACTTGATGGAGTGAAGTGATATAGATACCTTATTGCACCTGACTAGTAGGCCATCTAGCTTAATGTTTGTGTCTGTTATGACCTATGGCACATCATGATAGGTGCCTTCCATAACATCACATGTACAGTGTGAGGCGTTTATTTGCCTTGCACATTAAGCCACTAGTTAAATTTGCACTTTATAGGTCACAGCTCTTGAGGTTAAAGATTATGCCCTATTCTTCTAAAATAGAGTGGAGTTACATCACATACCAGGGTGAGGGTGTGGGGATGAGAGGTAATTAGGTTCTCTAAAGTCACCATGTAAGGCTGAAAACGTGTATAGGGTATTTTCTCTTAAATCCCTTGTCATTCATAGAGTAGAGTATACTAGATTTTCTGGGTTCACAAAATAGTTGAGCTGTATTTAGTGGCCATTGTTTATGAAACAAACTTTAAATAGATGCATATTTAGCATGATGAGAAGTGTGTGGGAAACTTAGAAGGACTGAAGAAGCTGCAGATTCAGGACTTCCACCTCAATGCCCCTCTAAAGAACTCCTGTTGAGGGGACTGGCAGGTTTGCTACATATTATTACTTTATGCCAAATGCATGTAGTTGATGTTTTTAAAATATGTGTGTGCATTTGATGTGACTCCAGTGTAACTCCCCTCCTCCTCCTTTTTTTGAGCATTTGAGTATAAAAGTAATCATTCCACTTAACTCATTGTTTTCTTGCCTAGTTTTTTTGAAGCATTCTTTTTGATTTGTATTAAAGTCAAAACATACTTATTAACTGTATCAGAGTTTTAAGGATCCCTTTCTTGAACTCTATACATTGTTTAAAATCCTTGCTTGGTTACCAGAGTTTTAAGGATCCCTTTCTTGAACTCTATACATTGTTTAAAATCCTTGCTTGGTTACATGCTGACCTTCCAGATTCAGTAATAGAGGATAACTATTTTGGCATTTTAGTGACTATGTATGATAGGATCTTGATGGTACTAATAAGTCTTTTGAATATGACTTAAGCGGATAATACATATATTTCAAAGGCCTATGTAATAGTAACTTTTTCCACCCACTGAGAAAAGTAGGCATGTTGTGTTGATTAAATAATCTATTTCTTTTTATTGATATTGTGTGTTTTTGTACAGGTTGCTTTCCTGTGGCATCTTTGATATAGTTTCGTAGACTCTGCTCCATGATTTAACCCCAAATTTTGAAATGAAGATGGAGGAGCCTGTGGGAAAAGTTGAAGAACTCCTTGAGTCTGAAGTCCCACCAAAAACATCTGAACAAGAGACAGCCAAGGAGGAAGATGGATCTGTAGAACTAGAATCTCAAGTTCAGAAAGATGGTGTAGCAGATTCTACAGTTCTTTCTTCAATGCCTTGCTTATTGATGGAACTGAGAAGGGACTCTTCTGAGTCTCAATTAGCATCCACAGAGAGTGACAAGCCAACAACTGGCCGAGTTTATGAGAGTGACTCCTCTAATCACTGCATGCTTTCCCCTTCCTCTAGTGGTCATCTGGCTGATTCAGATACGTTGTCTTCTGCAGAAGAGAATGAACCCTCCCAGGCAGAAACAGCAGTAGAAGGAGACCCTTCAGGGGTGTCTGGTGCCACAATTGGGCGCAAGTCTAGGCGGTCCCGATCTGAAAGTGAAACATCCACTATGGCTGCCAAGAAAAACCGGCAATCCAGTGATAAACAGAATGGCCGAGTCACTAAGGTTAAAGGTCATCGGAGCCAAAAGCACAAGGAGAGAATCAGGCTACTGAGGCAGAAACGGGAGGCTGCTGCACGGAAGAAATACAACCTGCTACAGGACAGTAGTACAAGTGATAGCGACCTGACTTGTGACTCAAGCACAAGCTCGTCAGATGATGATGAAGAGGTTTCAGGGAGCAGCAAGACAATCACTGCAGAGATACCAGGTAGAGGATGTTTTTTAAACTGACTGTAAAGCACCTGATGACATTTTTCAGCTGTCAGGCTCAGTTAGATGAGTGACGCTTAAGAAAATCCGGGAGACCTGCAGCTCTGTGTAAATTTAAAGACTGCAGTCTGTTAACAAGACATGTCCAATTTTAAAAACCAGTGCACTTTAGCACATCAAAAAATACTTAAATGGTTATTGATAGGGACAAGATTATCTTTAAGTAATGGCATTTCTCACAATTGTCTTTCTCTGTAACATATCGGAACTCCCATCATTGTCTTTTTAGCACTGCTTAGATTTAATACTCACTGTTCATCATTATTACTAAGTACATTCTCCTCAGGAATAGGTATCTTGTTTTATTATATAGCCACTGCACTCAAACTTATGGTGTCTGAAATAACACGTTATAGCTTTCGTTAAAGTTTTCTAATAACCCTGTTCCTCCTAAAACAGTAGTTGGTGGGGTTTTTTTTCCTTCCTGATTTAGTGCATGATAAGCTAGTTATCGTTGTTGCACATTTTTCTAAGTTGTCTTTTGCATTGAAAGAATGTTTTTGCAAATTTTCCCGCTTAATCCCCTATACTTTATTAGAAATCTGCTTGTTCCAACTCTCATTGGTATGAGGGCCTGCAGTTTATTACATGTGTAAGGTATCTCCTTTTACCAGGTTCGGTACTGTGTACTATGAAGGCAGTCTTGAGATTTCTTAGTGGAAGAAAGATGAGGTCTGAACAGTTTTTAAGTGGTGAATTCTCAATTTTGAAGAGACTCTTATAATATGATTAGGAACATTCTGTAAACTACATGGCATCTAGTTGATCATTTCAGCACTGTTTGTTGCTACATTAAAGAAGGGGAAGTTTTGGTTTTCCAAACTTTTATGGATGACTGTTTTTCTCTTCCTAGTTTTCTGAAAAGTTTGTTTCTACATGTGAAGACAGCATATTGCTGATATACAAGAATATTTCAAGAAAAATCATATTGGTTAATGAAATCTATAAATAACCAAATTTATATAAACTCAATAACAAGAATGATTGGTTGTAAAGCACTTTATAGGTGTTCAGCTTATAATAATAAAAGTCAAACCCTTATAGTATATTAAATATGAGTTTTTAACAGTCTTTAGAAATGCTTTTTACTGTTTTAATATCTTAAATTCTTTTGGTAGCTTAACTGTGATATGCCCTTGTATTAAAATTTCTGGGAAATGGATTTAAATTAAGCTCATTAGTTGAATTCATGAGAGAAGCAGACTTTGGGGTTGTTCTAAGGCAGGTTCTAGGTATATTTTGGTTTTACATTTGCTAATATTTTTAAGAAAGTATTACTAACAATTGTAAAATTGTTCATTCCTGCATTCTCATGTCCTCCTAAACTATTAATCAAGATGATGATGGATCTCTGATACAGCACTTAATTCCACCTACTAAACAGGTTTTTATGTAACTACCCCAATATTTTTCTTTTTATGGAAAGGGAGAAGAAGATGGGTGAACAAAATTCTCTTTGAGGCTAGAATCCCGTTGTTGCGGTGGCATGAGAAAGACTTCATGGGCTCTCTCCCTGTTTGGCTTACATTGGTTAGGTGTGCTTTGTTCCTGTTTTCCTAACCTCTTTACTAATTGACTACCTTTACTGTAGTTTAAAACTACCTTTTCTCATCACTTTGAATTGTATACTAACTAAAACACCAAAGATAATTATCTGATTTAGTTTATACTACTTTCTGTTGTTCACACCATTTAGTAAGTTTATGGCTTTTGAAAATATGTAGGGTTTTCTAAGGTAATCACAGAGAATCAAATGGTAAGTAAGGTAAGAGCCACTGATACGGCTGCCTATGCTGTGCACTGCACAGTTTCAGGAGGTTTCATTCACATAAGTGAGGGTGTGAATGGTCGTTCCTGGAATTAAGCAAAGCAGTGAAGATGGAACAACATAGAGTTTAAATATTAGGAAGTTCAGTTCAACTCTTAGTCATCCTTTCTTGACTGCTAGACCCACGTTCACATAGGTCTTTATTATTAGTCAGCTCAAACTGTTCATATTGTTATCTCTGAAGATTTGTGATATTGTGTGTTTTTATTATATACACCTCAGTTTCCAGAATTGTATTTTAAATTTGGAGGGGAGGGCACACACTAACCTTAGAGCAGGGCAGTTGTTGAAAAGTTGTATAAATTGTAAAGATAGGGTAAATTATGAACTGACTTGAATGAATCAACATTCAGGTGAATTTAAACTGGATGTGCTAAAAGAGAATCTCTTAGATGTCACAATTCAAATTCAACTGTTTACACAGAACGGAAACCAAAAGGAAAAGTAAAAACTCAGATTCTTGCTGTCTTCTTACAACAATACTATTAACTTAGTAATTCAGAAAATGCTTTATTTATAAGCTTTTGTTTGGAACCAGCTTTAAAGTTGAAGGAATTACCCTAAATGCTCTCTTCTGCCGAATACTTTAACACTTAGTGCATTTTCTTTTAAAGAGTTCAAATAATGATGCAGACTTATAGTGCATGATCATACCTAATAAATGAGTTGATATCTGGGCAACAGATGTTTATGAAGATTTTTTTTTTCTTTCCTTTTTTAGTTGGTAAACTGACTGCTTAGTATCAGTGCTACTTCATTCTCTCTACTTGGAAATTTATAAATATATATTAGTGTATGTTTGGAGGGGAGGCGATGTAGCTCAGTGGTTGAACACCAGCTTCCCACATAAAAGGTCCCAGGATCGATACCTGGACCCAGTACCTAAAAAAATAAAAGAATACGTTTGAAAGAATTATATCAAGATAATTCTGGCAGTTCATTCATTTGATTCACTTGGGGGGTTTAGAGATGAGCAAAAATAGTATTTTGTAATCAATATTAATGTAAAAATATTATGTGGTGATCTTGAATATTCAATAATTAATCAGGTGTCTGATTTATCTTTACAGATTATCTTTTTTTACTATTAATCACTCTTTGCAGTTTTATAACTAGAGTATTATTCCTCATGGGGGGCCAGTTTCTCTGTAAAATCACTTTAGGTTGAGACTAGATCTGTAAAGTGTACTCTTAAAGGGATTTTGAGTTTAGTTAACATGAATAATGGACATCAGACTTCATTCAATTCAAGAAATTAATTCTCCAGACTGGCTAATTGACATGTACCAGTGGACATGGGCTTGTTTTTCATAAATATTTAGCAGAGAGCAAATCTCATAGTAGTTTCATTATGTTTAGGCTATAATGGCCTGCTTTTGTGAGATTTAGTAATCCACCATTTAAATGCCTCCTCAGACTGAAGTTTCAGAAATAAGTGTCCACCTTTGTAGGTAAGAGTCAGTTGTCTTGGCTGGTTTGTATTTTGAAAATCTAATTGATCTATTTTGGAAAATGCCATGGAGGCTGTTGAGGACAACTGTCTAGGATTTTCTGAATTCCCAGACCATGTGACCGAGATAGACTAGCTCAGTCCCTCTGATGCCAGGATCTTAGCACCTGTGCCTTGCCATAATGCATATTTATGCATTGAAATGCATCAAGATAAGCTATCTTCTTACCTCAGCAATTTTTCTGGGGCCGAGACTGTCATGCTTGATCAATTAACTCTTGCTGGGAAATTAAAAAAAAAAAAAAAAAGGTAAATCCTTTGTAGAAATTTTGGAAAATAGAATGTAAAGAAGGATAGTAAAATTATCCATAATCCTGCTTAAAAAATTTTGAATATGTTGCTTTCCATAATATATAACAAAATTATCATATTATATAGTTTATCTCTCTTTTGCTCCAAATATTGCATTTTGAACATTTTACCAAAACACTAGTCTCTCAAAAATGTATGAATTTTGATTAATTTAGTTAACTATAAAATAACTTCTCTATTATTGATCCTTTGGGCTAGTTTTAGTTTTTGTATTAGGAGTAAGGCTCTTGATACATATTGCCAAATTGCTTTTTTATTTTTCATGTTGGAAAAAATATCTGTATGAAGTAGAAATTGGTTTCAATAACATTAGGAGAGAATACATGTTAGAAACTGGACATAACTGGATCTAAGATTCAGGCAGCAATTTAATAGAACAGTCCCAAATGGTTAGGCTGAGACCAAAACCTAATGAGGATGAAAGCCTTGTCTGTGGGGGGTTTTATGTGATATCTGGACAAGTATACTATGCATAAAGCAAATTGAATTGTTTTCAGAAATGTTGTAAAGTTTCATACAGTAAAAGGTTTTTTTCTACACACATTTCAATTTTACAGCAAGAGTGGCATAGAATACCTGAACACAGAAGAGAGCACTCATGCAAGATATCTAATTCTTTAATATTATAATGCATACAACAATTCAAAATGATCACAGTATGATTACAGTTAGGGCTTCCTGCAACTACAAGTTGGTGGTTATGGAAAGCATGGCCCCTGGTATCAATATCTAGAAAGTAGCTACCACCTTTTATTGTATTCTCTTTTTTTCAGTTTTTCTTCATTTTTCTTAATTAGCTCTGCTGTTGTTGCCAATTCTTAGCAAACCTGGAAAAAACAAGGTTGTAATTATTGAACATAGCACTCTAGCAATCAAGATATTTAAAACTTTCTGTCTTCTGGGGTGATGAAAGCACTGTGCGACATTTAGAACTCTCATTTACAAACAAGGTGATCACAAATTTCCTGGCTTGAGGACTTCCACAATTTTCCTGATCAGGTCATCATAGGCAGTCTGACTTAAGTTTGTTTCAAAGCTAACATGAGAAAATTCTGGTTCTGGAGTGATGTGAATAGTCCGGTAAGTTCTATCTGATTTTATTCCATTCATCAAATACCCACAAGGATTGGACAGTGTGGCATCAATGACAGAACCTGATATCAGATCATGAATTCCACTTTCAGGGGTAGCATCCTTTGCAGTAATGCCATCTTTCATGTAGAACTGATAAATAACTGATGGGTCAAGCGCATTCATCAGAATTTCCAGGGTTGATCTTGCTACAGGTTTCACATCTCTGGGAAATCCAGCGTATTCTAGACCAACAGTCAGAATTCATACATCCCATGCAGTGTGCTGCTCTATTTGGGAAAATTGCATTAAGAAATTCTGTTTCTGGAAATTTTGGTGTGGGTACCCTTCTGAGAAGGCTTCATAAAATTGTTAAAGGAATAAAAGAAGCTTTAAATTGAGTCAAACCCACTATAATCACTAGTAAGCTTCAACAGGGAACCAGTGCTTTTTCAGTAAGAGGGTGTAACCATGTCTTCAAAGTGAAATGTCTCTTGGAGACAAATGTGCTACTGTCACTGAGTACATAAACTTCCTGCTTGTCGTTTTTTGGTCACACTTATGATAGAACATTGCACATATTCAAAAGTATGTCCCACTTAGAACTTGGGATATTGCGATGATTCCCAGATCCTTGGTTTGCTGCTACTAGGAGAACCAAACCTCCAGCAGCTTCTCTGTCTCTTTGAATAAATGTGTATCTTCCATTGCTGTGAGACTAGTGAATAACCAACAACCACAGAAAATCAACTAAATTAAATCTTTTCTCCTATTGCTGAGGATTGTTCCTGCTGTGTTACTAGTTTGGGGTCTTTTTTTTCCCCCCTTTACATAATTTTATATTAACTTTTTAAAAAAGGATTTATAAGATTTTCCTGGCTTTTTTTTTTTTTTTTTTTTTTTTTTTTGTGAACAAAAGTTGAAGAACCATGAGTCTGTTGGAAATAAGATACAGTTAAGTTTCTTATAGTCCACTGCTTCCCCATTACAGAGAATAGAGTGAACGCTAGCTAATGTTGCCGGCCATACTGTGTAAGCCCAAACTGTTTTTTAAAAATATGTTAACTTTATTCCATCCAGGACCTTGAGTGTTCATTGCATTATATTCTTGCCTTTGGATATTTATTTGGGAAAAGATAATTTTACTGATTTGATGAAAGAATCATATCTTAGTATTAATTTGTATTTCTTTGATCACTAGTGAAGTTGAAAAATCACGTGTGACCATTTGTATTCTCTTTGTAAATAGTGTACTCATATTCTTTGTACATTTTCCTGCTGTCACGTTTGTTTTTTCTCATTGATTTGTAAGAGATCTTTATCTATTGAGGATTTAATTGCTTGGGAAAATGTTAATATTAATTTAAGTGGCAGGGACTTGAGGTAGAAGACAAGACCCCAAACCCACAAAGGGAATTCTGTGAAGCACAGTATTTGACATTTCTCTAGGTGGCTGAAAGCCATGTGCCCATTTAAAGCCTTTTGTATCTGGCTGTGCTTTGGTAGCTAATTAGAAGACTAGCTAAATGCATTGATAAAACACTGAGACTTGAAGGAATCAGTCTAGACCTACCTGTTTTTGGTTTAGTAAATGCAGAGCAGGCAGGTGAAAATCCGTGTTGTTTTCTGTCTGGCTATATATTAAAATCACCTGGGGAGGGTTTGAAATTCGGTGCTCTGGTCAATTAATCAGAATGCCAGACGAATTTAATCAGAATCTCTGAGGTAGGACTGAGGACTTGGCATTTTTAAAACTCCCCAAGTGATGGCTGAGGAGCCAGGGCTGAGAACTACTCAGTTAAGCAGTGGTTTAAGTCTCCCACTGCCAAAAATCATCATGAAAACTGGTAATGCAGTTCAATTAAGTTCCATTACTGTTAATAGGTATCAAGTTCTGAGCAATGAAGTCTAGTTTTTTGAAATATTCTTCTTTATAAACCATGGCACATTTCTATATTAATTAACGTAAGTATTCTTTTACCCATTCTGAGTGATTATTTTAAAAGTATTCACGGTTTAAACATGATTTTCTGTATGTCATAATATGTGTCTGGATAACGTTACCTTAAATTTTTAAGCTTTGAAATCTTCTGGTGGTTATCTTTTGGCAATCTCTTATGTTAAAGTGCCAAGGTGTTATTTTTGGCCCCATTTTCCTAACTTATTTCCTAAAGTGAGTGCCTATGTTAACTTTGTATATACGGAAGCATAAGCTTTGCTTCTGATATGCCTTTTTCACAAAATAGGATGTATCTTGGTGTTAATAAAAAGATACGTGTATTCAAGGTAAGAATATGGTCCTTGTTTTTAAGGCTTCAAAATGTCTTGCTTGTGTTTATTGCTGGTAGTCATCTCTGAGACTGCTTTTTATCTCACTGCTCCAGGGTAAATGTTCTCACACCATTTTCTGAATTCACATTTTAAATACTCATTTTTCAGTATTCCATGAGAAATAAACAATAAGCAGATCACTCAAAGTAGCCATCTAATTTCTTGTCCTACACCCAGCACTTATTATGGGGATAAACTGCTCAAAGTTTGATATTCTTTAAATTTCAATTCGTTTGTTTTTCTGTAAGCCAAATTCAATGCACCCCTTATTCCAAGAAGTTCTTTATTTTAATAATAAATTTAAAAAATACTTAGATTACATAAATGTTACACAAAAATTATAGGGACCAAGAATTTCTTGAAGAAGTTTAGAAATCAACAAGATTTTTTTTTTTTTTATGTAACTAAAGATTTTTTTTTTAAGTGGAGAAATTATTGGGTATGGAGTAACTGGGAAAAGGAATTTGATGAAGCATCAGAGGGAAGATTGATTACAACAAACTTCCTGAGGTTTTTGAAATTCTTTTTGGTAGATAGAATTTGGCTAGAAATTTGTCCCATAGCTTTTTAGGCATTGAAGAGACATGGTATAACTGATTAAACAGTTCTCATTGTCTAGGAGAAACACTGCTATTCTTGATAGTGAGACCTGGGAAGTTTTTCTTGTACATCTTCATAAGAAGCCACTATGTGATAAAGTGAGCCATGTTTTCAGAAATACTTGGGTAAATACAATAGAGCATTTCATAGGACTGTTTTTATAATATTTCTTTATGTGGGAAGATGGTATAAGGCCAAGATTGATTGGCTCTGTCAGTCATTCATTTATTTAGCAAATATTTCAGCACCTGCTATGCAGCATTGATAACATAACAGTGAATGAAAAGTCCCTGCCCTCAGAGAACTTAATCTTCCTTGAGGAGACAGACAGTAAATGAATTTATCATATGATATCAGGTATGGATACATGCTATGAATAATAAAGCGGAATACAAGACATAAATATTGACCAAGAATGGGGTAGAAAAGCTATTTTACAGGGGGTAGTCAAGAGTGGTCTGGGGAGGTAACATTTTTAATAGATCCCTGAAGGAATGAAGGGTTGAACATAATTAGTTTTGTTAGAGACCCAAACTGTATGGGACCTAAACCGAAAGATAATCTAGCTTTTATAGTTTAGGCATAAAAGCATATGTAGAGGACCATATCCTAAACTGGAATCCTACAGAATCAACTATTCTACTGGATATTAATAGCTTTATACATGTTTACATATTTGGAAAGTACTGGATTATGCAGAAACAGGTTTCTTTACAGCAGGGCTCCTCAAAGGCATTAATGTGCTCTTCAGAGAGGTTGGATATGATTTATAGTACTTCCCAAACTTAACCACAAAACTTTTTTTGAGCCATACTTTTAATAGACCAGGATTTGTAAAAAGTGGAGCTTGAGTTAAAATGGATTCTGTATATCTTTTGGTCTTCCATAGGATTTTTTTTTTTTAACTTGAAAGTGAGCTTTTGATAAGAATCAGTTAGCTAAAAATTACTTAATAATGATTTATTATGGATCAGTTGCCAAGACAACTTATTTTAAAAGTCAAAGCTGTTAAAATGTTTAAGGATACAGTGGTTCTCAACCAAGGATGCACATTAAAATAACCTACAGAACTTTGGGGAAAACAAAACAAAAACTCAAATACCTTGGAGGAGCTACCCTATTGAGTCAGAATTCCTGGGAAGCAGCCTGGGTGTGCTATTGGTTAAAACATTCCAGGTGGTTCTTGTATTCAGCAAAGGTTGAAAACCACTGTTAGTTGTAAAGTGACACAATACACCTTCCCAGGCAGATAAGTTAGTTATTATTTTTTCTTGGAATTATTTGCTTTTTGTTTGGTTAATGAATTTAAAGACTGCTTACCAATGCTGTATCTATCTGGCTCTTCTTAGCAAAGTGCATGCCATTTTCTGAATAAGCATGTCTTAATAAAAATACAGTTTTTTGAATTGATGTCTTATTAAATGACTCAATGTTTTTAAAGCTGGCTTCAGTTGTGCAGGGAGATCTGAAAAAGCACCTAGGGAAATTGTGGGATTATTTGGCAGGGGTGCTGTGTGGTAGGAATTGCATAGGCAGTGTCCTAGAAAAGGCCATGAACTGTTTTTCCGAGATGCAAGGCAGGCAGAAGAGAAGCTCCACGTGTGGATGGAAAAGTTAACTCCCCTTAACACTGGTGGTGAGAACGAGCAACGATTGGAATCCATGGAACTTAAAATTCAACTAGTTGGCCAAAGAATTCCCCATATCACCCAATCAGGTGATTACATACAGATGCCCAATACCCAAGTACTGCCCTTCAGGCCTTTGGGTCTTACATGATCTGTTGAAATGCTGACAGTACATTAGAATTCCTAAAGATTTATTATAAGTTTTCCAGTTAACTTTTCCAAAAGTGGAAATATTACAGAACAACCTTTGAATCGGTCACAAAATTGTGTTAACTACTTTGCTTTTTTAGTCGTGTAAGAAAGAATATGCTTTTGCCCATTGTAAGTTTTTTTGATATTTTAAAAACTACAATGGTAAATAGTTTCTTTTTTTAGAAAAATTACGTACTCAAAAACATAAAACATCAGAGTTTGATAAATTTTAGTTTTTGTTAGATATTGATTGTTGGAACATAGGATGATTTTTATACAATAATAGGGGTGAGCCTCATATTTTTGCTTTTTCCATGCCAAAAAAGTACAACTAAATTAAAAATAGGCATTCTTAGTAAACCTAGATAGGTAAATAGTTTACTCCTTATAGCATTTATTCTCTAAAACACTATTTACTCCCTTCTGATACTAATTTGCAGGATCACATAATCAGTTCCACTTTGAAGATCATGAATGAATGTACTGCATGGACATTTTTATATTGTTCTTCCATATGCATTTATTGAAATAGTTGTTATCTTTAACAAATTATAATATGAAATACCATTTGTGTGCAGGAAGAGTGCACCGTTTTGAGCAAATACTTGCTTTGTACCTACTATGCAAGATATTGTAAGGAAAGCAAATGAGAAGGAAGTTTGATTTCATCATTGAGAAAAATAGTAATTTTTGTTGCCACACAGATGAATTTTTATCTTGAGCTTTAACTAAGGCTCAATGCCTGACACAGTATCCTGGCAGACATCATCCAGTGGGACTATATGGTACCTTGATGTGAAGAGTACCTCTAGAGGATACAGATGAAATGGTCATTCAATTATGTGTATGTATTGAATGGGTTTTTTAATTACTATTGACATAGTTAGGCCATGTACTACCTATTTAAATTTTGTTTTCAGTCTCCAAACTGAAAATTAAAAGGTCATTAGGTATGGTAAAGTGCCTATGGAACGTGTCAAAGCGAAGAAAATATCATTGGATTAAAAGTCTTGCAACATAATGGATGTTTTAATGTGCAGCCTAAGATTGGGAAATACTCATATTTTATCTTCTCAAGGTTGGTAGGAATATTCTGAGAAACAGTTAAATTAGGATGAAAATTTTCAATAGGAATATGAAACTGTTAACACTATGGGTGTAAATTGTGTATTCTACTGAATTTATTTAGAAGAAAAGCTCCTTAGTCTTTACTGTCAAATTTATAACCTAGCATCAATATGAAAAATATTGGTTATTTTATATTTTATTATATATTAAATTATACCTTTCAAAAATAAATTCTGTGTGTTGTTAGAGGAACGGGTAGGTAGTATATTTGTAATTTCGTATATATAAACCATCAAGATCTTCATTGTGTTATTTGTCATTAAATTTAATCAGTAAAACTGTCACCAATTATTCTATTTAAGTCTGTATCCAAATATTTGCAACCTTTAAATTTACGGTAGTAGACTAAGCCAAATTTTGTTCCTTTTCTAGTTTTTCAACTGAAAAATAATTGTGTGATTTGTTTCTTTCCAGAATTTGATGTATGAGAATTGGGAGTTAAGTTTGGGGAAGGGCTGTTAATGTGCTCAGTTTTTATTTAAGAATATATGTATGAATTGATGAAACAGACTAGTGGCTTCTTTAATTGTGTTATGACTAGCAGATTTCCTGAACTTAATGGTTGACTAAGGTTTGAGTACCAAGTAAGTTGGAATATATTTCTTAACACGTTAAACACTTACAGAACGTTAGTATGAGTTTTCACCATGAAATATACAGGAGTTTATTATAATTAATAGGTTTTTATCAGGAATTGTGCAACATATGTAAACTACTTTATTTATTCATTCATTCATTCATTTATTTATTTATTTTGAGGTACCAGGGATTGAACCCAGGACCTCGTTCGTGAGAAACAGGCACTCAACCACTGAGCTACATACGCTTCCCAGTCAGAGTTTTGTTTTTTTTTTCGTTTGTTTTAAGAGGTACTGGGGATTGAACCCAGGACCTTGTACATGGGAAGCAGGCACTCAACCACTTGAGCTACATCTGCTCCCCTAATACATATATTTTTTTTCATTAGTGTACATTTGTTACAATTGATGAACATATATTCCTAATATTTTTTTAAAACTAAGTTTTATATCAATGTGAAAAGTGTATTGGTTTGGGGTTGGTTGGATTTTAACTACTCTACAATCTTTACTTGAATTGAGTTTTTTTCAGAGAAGTTTGCTCCATCTTCAACTTCCTGGGCTCATGGATTTTACTAGATAAGGGCATCTATATAAGAAAATATTATTTAAAAAAAGAAAATATTAATTTAATTTCAGCATGAGAATATGACTACTCTATGCACGTTTAAGCTACTTCAGGCACTTAACAGGTTCCTTTTTTGTTTCATGATCTAATAATTTATGTATGTATAAAAGCCTATTCTGAAATGTTGTTATTGTTTAATTGAGCTAATAATTGCAAAATAGAGTTTTTTTTCCATTAAGGAAAAAATCTCAGTGGAATGGAATTATTTAAGCATAGGTTTTAATAATCAATACACAAGATATGGGAAGCATTTTGAATATTTGAAAGTTAAACACCAATAATTTTGGGAAGCTTTTTCTACAAAATATTTAATAAAGATGTGGAGAGAGAGGTTTTGGTAGAAAGAGAAGGAACACCAGGCTACACTGATTTAATTCATAGAACATATGCCAAAATATTAAAATTTACCCTTTAGAAAATGTGAAATTCTGTGGTTTGGACAGTTTAGCTTTAAGAATATCACAAGCATATATACAAAACATAAATACAAAAAAATTCTTCCCCTGATTTTCAGTTATACACAGTGCCTTGAAGGTAATTTAATGGTGTCTTCTTAGGTTTTTATGAGTTGTGCTTTAAAATGATTATACCTTTTCCAGATTGCAAAATTTAAAAAAATCACCTTTCAGTGATTTTTCTTTTGGTATTATGGGCATTTAAAGAATTACCAAGTATTTGAATTAGTTTTAATACTTTTTTACATGACACTACTGTTCTTGATTATTGATTCCACTTTGAAGGCAAACTCTGTATTCCTAAAATTACAAGTACTATTAAGTGGGAATTACTTTTGGATTACATGGTGGTATTTTTATGTATCTGTTGTTTTAAATGCCTGATGGTCTTCCCTTAATTTCTCTTGAAATCCCTTAATTTTCTTAGAATTTGAAGGATGGATAAGGAATGTATCCTGCTTGGTTTTTTTGTTTTTTTTTGGTAGTCTATAAAGGGCAAATGCTGAAAAGAAACTTCAACCAGTAACATTAATCCAGACATGGTTGAAATTCATTTTATTTTAGAACAAAACCCCATATTTGGACTTTTTGCCTCTTCAATATGTATACATGGAATATGATTATTTTCATTTAGTAGCTTGTTTTCATGGGACAGAGAATGAACAGGACTAAGCTGCAGACTTAAAAAAATGTTATTTCATTTTTAAAATTTCTGTGCATTACAAAAAACTTGGAAATGCTAGGTAACAAATTCAGTCATAACTCTATTACTGTTTTTTAAATATGTTGATATTTCCTTGTAATGTTTCTTTTTAGCTGTTGGCATTTAAAGAAGGTGTTAGCATTCACAGCAGTGAATGTGTTTTCTGATTATCTATCTACAGAGTACTTTCTGCCTAGATTGTTCTAGTTCAGTGTTCTAGGACATTAGCTACCTAATCATCTTAAGAGAATTTAACCAGCAAATCAGAATGAGCTGGCTATCTAAGCCATTTATTACACAATAACATCTCTCTTAATCATGTTGATGCATTCTTTGTGTGCATTGTAAAAATTGAGTGTAACTTTAAAAACACAAGTAAAAATTTAGAAGAAAACACAATGAAATTAAAATCTAAAGATTTACTATTTTGCAACAAGCTTTTTAAATTAGAAGAAATTTAAAGGATTCCTTCATTTGGGGTCTTCAAGAGAAAAGCTTACCTGTTTTTTGTTGTTGTTCTCTTATCAGTTCAGAAGAGTGATCCTAGCTAATCTCAGGGAATTGTGGTGTGTGTTTCTGAGCATATGTGCATTCTCATCTTTAGGAACTCTGAAATGATTAATTCTGAATTTTATTAATGTTATATTTGAAGTTGCTGGAGACATAACTATGCAATAGTCTACAAGGATTCTTACGGACTCAGATAATTCATATAATATCCATTCATTGCTTTCTGAGTGTTTTTTTGTTTGTTTGTTTGTTTGTTTGTTTGTTTGTTTGTTTGTTTTGGTCTTACTCTCAGACTGAGTAAAATAAGATACAAAAACTAATTTACTTTGCTTCATTGCTTTTATCACCCCTTAACTGTTAAGTAGATTTAACAGTGTCTGGGTACAGGTATATCTCAATTTATAAGGTTTATTACTTAAAAGTGAATGTAAGTCAGAATATTATAAATGAAATAATTTAAAATATATTAAGTCTGCTTGTTAATGAAATAAATGCCATGGTGAATCCTTTTTTTGAGACACAAAGGACCCTATTGATATTATTAGTAATTCTCATTTTTAATATATAATCTAATGGGATAGTTACATAAATTATAGGAAAGATGGTGAACAGGGCTTCATGCCATCGATTGTGTAGAATAGCAAATTATGGGCAAGTATAGAAGGGAACCTTCTAAAGTAATTGTTCCTATTACATTTTGTTTTGCTTATTGAGTTTCCTCTCTCTTTTTCTATTATTTAAATAGGACAGTGAGGTCACAGTGAAAAAGATTTTATGGAATGCCATATGTTAGAAAATACATTATCAAAGTAATTGCAGCAAAATTTTTAAATTTATAAATTTAGTTTATTATCAATTTTTTTCAAAGAAAAATTCTCAAAAATCCTCACCAAAAAATGGTATATATGCCATCAGTTATAGTACAGATAAGAAACCTTTCTTGATTTCTATTTTTTAATTCTCCTGAAGTTCAAGAAAGTTTGGAGGGGTTGGAACAAACTTTTAGTCTAATAGTATTGTGTATGTATTTTCATATTATGCTAAATTCCCACAGCATAACATGGAAGACATCCTAAGAAATGAAGGAATGATCCATAAAGAAGTATATTCTTTGGTAATGAAGTCTTATAGCTTTATGATTTGGGAAGAATGTTATCAGCTCACTGTGTTTTATTTTACTGTATTTTCTTTGTATCTTAACTGTACATTTGAAGTGTAATTAATCTAGATTAAATAAAAATTTTAAAAAAGAAATGTTTCTTGTTACTCTGTTGAGAGCAGTGTTATATTTGTGATTTCCTATCATTTCATTCACATTAGAATGAAGAAACCTGCATTTCTATAATGAAATGGACCATGTTGGTTTGTAGTTTAGTGTTACTAATGATATATTTTAGATTATATTTCTAGGATAATTTAAAAAAATTGTAATTGATATTGAGAAAGGAAATGGCAAAGCACCAGTGTTAACATAAAAATTTGAGATTCTTTTCCTTTAAATTAACAGGTATCCTATTCAAAATTGAGGAATATTTGAAAAATAGCAATATTTAGACTACTTCCAGGAATAATCAAAAGGCTGGAATCAGTGAATTTTTTTTCTTTTACATATATTTTTTGTTAGAGAAGTTTGTTAACTTACAAAACAATCATGTACAATGTGCAGAATTCCCATACATCGCCCCTCCACCAACACATTATGTTGTTGTGGAATATTTGTAACAGATTATGAGAGAACATGATCAGAATATTACCACTAACTATGGTCTATAGTGTTCATTTGGTATATTTTTTTCTATACCCTCCCCCATTATTAACACAGTAGCTTCTTTAATATTGATTCAAGAATATTACAATATTGCTGTTAACTCTAGTCCATAAGTTACATTAATTGTATTTCTCCCAGTGTCTCCATATTCTTACCACCTTGTAATAGTGATGTATATTTGTTCTAGATCATAGAAGAACATTCTTTTATTTGTACTATTAACCACAATCCTCATCCATCCCCGGGTTCACTGTGTTGCTCAGTCCCTACATTGTTCTCTAGTTTTCTTTCCATTGACATTTACATCCCTAGACTGCGCTTTTCAGCCACTGGAGTCAAAGAATTTTTAACAAGGTTCAGAGACATGAAGGTGTGGTTAAAATCATAGCTGATGTTCTTTTGCTCTTCCTTGGTTTATGTAGTACAGGTATTTTAGTTGTGTTCACTGTAGTTCTGAGTCCTCAAAGCAGTAGGTCGTGGATTTGACTCTGAAATAAAGAGATATGTTGAAAGATGGTAACCTCTTCAAGTGCCCTGTTTTTCTATTTGTCAGTTCCTTTAAATATCCAGATAAAGTACCTGAGTCATCTTTTGCATAGTCTCACTATTCAGAACTTTCCTAACACTGTAGTTGGTAGTGAAGGGTTTAAATTAAATTGTTTTCTTATTGTTGATCAACTTTTCAATTACTAAATCTTTGCTTGCACCTCTTCTTTGATACTTTCAAAATGATAAATTAACTCTTCATCCATATCATAGATAACTTTTCTGGGTGGATGAAATGACCTGTCATTTACCAGTATGATATAAGGGCAAATGTAATCCTTAAATCTTTATTCTTATCTTGGAAACTTTTAAAAGTTTACCATGTTTATAACAATTGAGATGAGTATAATGGAAAAAGTAGAAAATAGTGATTCAGTTTTATTTTTAAAATGGATTAACTCCTAAATATAAAATCTCAATGCATATTGTTGTACTTCCTTTTCATTTAAAATAGCCCTATCTTAACGTTTTTCTTTTTTGCTCAATAGCTTTAGGCTGTTATTCTGAAGAAAACACACTTGCAGTTTTTGGTATTTAAGACTTTTTCTGGAAGTGGCATTTCTCTGAATAGATTTTATTTTTTTTTTAGATTTATTTATTTATTTCTCCCCACCCCCTTGTTGTTTGCACTTGCTGTGTCTGTGTTGTTTCTTTTAGGAGGTACTGGGACCTCCCATGTGAGAGGGAGGCGCCTAATTGCTTAAGCCATCTCCATTCCCTGTCTTGTTGTGTGTCTCAGTATGTTTTTCTTCTTGTGCCTCATGTTGTGTCAGCTTGCCGTGCCTGCCCATCGTGTCAGCTCACTGTCTTGCTCTTCTTTTGTTTGTTTGTTTGTTTTTTTTTAGGAGGTACTGAGAACCTGTGCTCCCTGTTTTGTTGTATATCTCATTATGTTTTTAATTCTTTTGTCTCCTGTTGCACTATCTTGTTGTGTCAGCTTGCTGTCTTCTTTAGGAGGCACTGGGGACCAAACCAGGGACCTCTCATTTGGTAGGCAGGAGCTCAACCACTTGAACCACATCCACTTCCCTGTATAGATTTTTGTCTTTTGTAGTTGGTGTAATAATCATCTTTTCCATGAGCTGTTTTGAAAATGACTTTCTAGTTTTCAAATTGTTCTGTATATATTTTTTCCATTTTTCTTGATATTAGTAATACAAATACAGCATAAGTGATCTCATAATTATCTTTTTTCACTTGCAAATATGAATTTTCATCTTGGTAAATATTCTAGTGTATAATGGAAATGTTTTTTTGTGGCTAGGTTTTACCAAAACGTAATTCTTGAGATCTGTCCCCTTCCCTCAGTCTCTCATTCCCATCCCCCTTTCCTTTACCCTATACTCAAACTCCCCCTTCTTCCAGCCTTTGACTAGGTAATTTCTAAGAACTCTTCTTTCAGATGTAATGTTTTTTGAGTCTCACTACCTGAATGAGCCTGAGTGATTTCTACTCCTCCCCTTTCTTGATTGTGGATGATAGCACTGGGCCTAGGTCATTGGTGGTGGGAGAAGGAGCCTGTGTGGGGTCCTTTGGAAGCAATAAGACAGAATTTTCCTTTCCAGGTTAGGAGAGGAGTGGTTGGGGGTGGGTAGCAGGGAGGAGAGAAGGAATTTTCTCTAGGCGTTATTGCACACTCAGTCCTTACTATCGCTGTAGAAAGGGGGTTGAAGGAGCAAACCATGTAGTAGCCATGCAATCTTGAGCCTAAGACTTAGCAGTGGGGGGGGGCACGGGGGAGGAATGACATTTCCAGGTGTCTTTGGAATACAAGAGGAATTCCTGTTTCCTAGATCTAATTAGACTTCATAATGGGAAACTGATAACATTTGTGTTAGTGGAAGGGCTCTGTAGGTAAGGATGATGCTAAATATGAAATAATCCATTTGGGTTTGAAACAGTTTTAGTATGAATACATCTAAGCTAACATTTCACCTGAAACAAAAATAAAAATACAAAAGCCATATTTGTGATAATCTCATTTAGCTCTTAATCCCAGCAAAGCATTTACTTAAATTGGGTTCATCTGTGACCATTATAAGGACCTAGCCCTGCTAGTGATGTTTCCCCAAATCTTGCATGCAGGCTGTATAAAGCTGAATATATATGCAAAGATAAGCTAACCAATAATGAAGTTGCTAATTATAGAGGAAAGGTGGGCGTGTGGGCCAGTTTTTGCACTCTTTTTTTTTTTTTTTAAGATTTATTTATTACATATCCCCCCCCTTTCTGCTTGTTCTTGCTGTGTTCATTTTTGCATTCTTCTGTGTCTGCTTGCCTCCCCCCGCTGCGGCGACCCACCGAGTCAGCTCACCGCACAGCAGCCTGCCCGCTCACGGGGGCCTGCCCTGCTTGCGGGGGCTTGCCCTGCCCGCAGCAGCTTGCCTTCTCAAGGCGGTCTGCCCTCTCGAGGAGGCCCTGGAAACCGAACCCGGGGCTTCCCATGTGGTAAACCGGCACCCTACCAATTGGGCTACAGCTGGCCCCTGCACTCTTGTATTCTTTGTTGAATCTTCTTTAACCATCACCCTAACCCTGTGAATAAATGGAAGAGTGACATGATTTCTCAGAATCATGCCGTTAAGAGGTTGTAGGTAGGACTTTAACCTGTATGTTTGCTGCCTAAAACCCATGCTTCCTGTGATGCTGCCAGTCTCATCCTGTATATTCCTTGTTCCCTCAACAATGAGAACCTCTGTAGTCTATTCTGGTTCCATCTAACTAGGACTCAGATTTCTCATCTGTAAAGTGAGAGTGGTAAATTACATAATTACCCTGCATAGTTTTAAAATTCTGTGCTTCTAGTTATCAAGTTTGAAAGAGGGATTTGGGGGATAAATTTTGTAAGGGATAAGTTAGGTTTTGTTTTGTATTTGTGATTCATTTGGTTTTCATGAAATTTAAAAGAGAATGTAATCTGACTGAAAAAACATAGGGTTAAACATTTGATGGTAACAATGGAGAAAGCTTAAGGGTGTAAAAGGGTAAAAAAAAAAACCTCATTGTGTCAAAAATATGTGGCCGCACAGATCCATCCTATTTTGGTGTTTGAAAAGTTAGAACCTATTTATAGGCTAGGCAGTCAGTGAGAGTACAAACCCATCTCTAGCATAAAATGGATGAGTTGCTGTTCTCAAAATATGGAAGGGGAAATGTATTTACTATATTTAAAATGAAAATATAGTTTATAAATATGTACTATGGCATAGATCTTAAAGGGTTAAGGTAAATTTTAATAAATTGCACTGGTGAAATAGCCTAGAATAGGAGGTGGCAAACTTTTTTTGTACAGGGCCAGATAGTAAATATTTTAGAGCTTGTAGGCCATATGGCCTTTGTCATAACCACTCACCTTATTGTTGTACTGTGAAAGCAGCCGTAGACAATCCACAAATGAATGAGTGTGGCTATGTTCCAGTATAAATACAAAAATAGGCGATGAGCTGGATTTGGCATGTGGGCCATAGTTTTACTGACCTCTGGCCTAAAATGCAGCTAATTTTCTTTTGATAGTCCCAGAGCCTAAATTATTGCAATTTACAAGATTTACCAAAAAAAAAAAAAAAAAATTGCAAAAGCAATCAGTGAATTGCTCAGCCTTTTATTTTTCTTGCCTTATAATGAGAAGCAAAACTTTCAGAAGATTTTAGTCAGAAAAAGAAACAGCACCTGAATTCACCACAGACTGAATAGTTATTGACTAATTGTGTTAAATTTACCTTTACAGAGATGCTTTTAATGATTGTAGAAAAGTACTAGTAAGTCATTGTTATAAATTTATGTTTTAAGACTTGTGGTATATATCACAGTTTGGCAGATGGGAGAATGTGGAGTTTGAATGGATAATCATGAATGCTATAAGCATGAAATGTACTTCCAACTTAAGATTTAGTCATGAATGTAAGTATTTCCGTATGTAATTTTACTTGAAGTGACTATTTTGATGTTCGTGAAAATCAAAATAATCTCTTAGTGCAGTGTAGTTGTCTTAACAGCAAAGAGAAATCAACACATGAGAGCAAGGATAGTGAGTGTCTCCAATGTTTATTCTGTACTGTAATGAATTGATAGAGTCAAACTGGGAGCGTAGATATCTGCTTCTGTTATTCATGTGCTGGGTGTTACTAGCTCCTCCTCACTGGTCTGGTTTTTTTTCTTCTTCAAGAAAAACTTCTTTTAAAAAGCGGATAAAATCACCACAGATCTGACCTGTCTTTCAGTTCTCTGCCACAGTGATTACTTTTAAAAGAATATCACACATTGTCTCCATCAGGCAGCTAATATTAATTTAATGATTCAGAGTGCAAGCACTGGTACCGAATGCATTAATAATCTTGGTTTGCTAACGATAGGTGTAAGATGACCTTATACACAAGGTCGTTAATTGTGGTTTCTTGTTGGAAGACGAAGTTGGAAAGGCAACCATTCCATCACTTTATTAAAGTTTGTATAGTATTGACCTGCCATCATTTGAATATGCTGGAAATGGAAAATGACAGTGATCATAATTTCTTTTAACTGCTAAATATAATTACAATATGAAAATATTGCTGTCTCTGTTTATGATGAATACTAAATTTAAGCTAAGTTATAAGGTGTGCTGTTTGGAAATATGGAAGATACAAGAATGAAGCCAGATAACAAGTTTATGCTTGTATTTCCTACTGATGAAGACTTTCAGACAAGTTATTTCCATGGGTAGGTGATGTCGCTCTGCATGTATATAATACACTTATACTTTTTGCATGACTATACATGTAGGAGTGGTACAATTTTGACTTGACTGTTGACCTGTTTCCTTAATTTGGTGGTGGTGGCGGTGATGGGGATGTGAGGGCAAGGGACTATGAATGGTATTGGCTGAAATAATTTACTGCAAACACAAAAACACTTTTTAAAAATCCATTTTTAAAGTAGAACATATGGTCAGATAGTCAATATTGTACTAGACCCTTATATCTTCTACACCCCAGTATTTGGACATCACACAGTATCTTGATTCATAATCATTTTAAACTCTGACGAGAACTCCATAGAGTGATATAACTTTCTTTTCTTTTTTTAGAAAAGAAAAATCTCAAACATGAACAAATTTTTGCTATTTGAACTAAAAATCCTTTACCAACTGATACCAAGGCCATGCTGTTGAATTTTATGGTCATTGATGAACCTGATTTACCCTTTTGGGGGAACCGGCATTTATTTTTAAGTGGTCAACTGAAATTGTGTCATGATCGTCAGAATTTCATATTGTGACATGTCTGTTCTTTATATAGTGACCTAACAACTCATTTGCTTTTATGTTCAGTCATTTTTTTATTTTTAAAAAAGTTGCTATATAATAGTTAGGTGACTTAGTTTTAAGGTATAAATACCCCAAGTGTGTTTCATGTTTTTGTTCAGTGACAATCTACACAATGGATGCTTGCATTAAAATAGTCATCTTCATTGTGTTATATTTTAATGATTCATTGGTATATGTATTTCCTTCATAGTTAAGAGTTTCGTAAGATAGGTGTGTTCTAATATTCATTTGTTACGTTATATTTAAAAATCTTTATGGAAATAGATGATTTGCCTGCATTTCATAAATAGCTGTTAGGAGCAGATAGCATTCCTTTATTTCTGCTTTGTTCTAAAATAAAGCTAGTAGTGAAGTATGTGTGTTTCTTACTTGAATGAAAACTTTATTTTTGCTTTTTTGCTGTTATATTAGAAAAAGGTAGCATTCGCACTTTTAAAGCATGTATCTAGTCTACAAGCATGCATATTGAGTTATGTTAGCATGGTTCACTGCAGTGTAATTACTTTGGAACTCATCTTAGCTTCCTTTTTCAATATTTAGAGTGATTTGGGGGTGGAAGGGATTTCTTCTTTTTCTAGTAAAAACTTTTATCTTCCCACAAAATCATAAGACTGCCATATCATTTCCTTAGAGTGTGAGCTGGTTGTCTTTCTCAGAAAAAAAGAAAATATAAATATTTCTCACAAGACATCCAAAGCAAAATCCTGAAAAATGGATTTTGTGAGTATTTTCTTTTTGTAGAATGTTGTAAACTGTGTAACATCTCTATTATAGAAAGGCTTTACTGGAAATAGATAAGTCAGTCTACTAGGGACTTATAAGCTACTAAGAGAAGGAACTAGATTCAATCTCTTAGACATATAAATTGAGTTTTAATAAGTTTTATCAGCTTTTCCATAAAAAAAAAATCAGTTTTCCCTTTCTCCATGGCGTGTTCCCCTTTTTCTTAATCTTTTGCTCTTTAGGAGTATGTTGGGAATTGAGTGTAACATTGTTTAGTATGGTCTTGTCTTTTGTTCATAATAACATTACTTTTCCTCTTTCCAAAGTTAGTCCCTCATCTTTGTAAGCTTGGGTTATCCTTTTGACTTTCACATCATGTACAAAATTTCAGATGTATAAAGTACTTTTCTGGTCAGTTAGAATGATAAGGTAAAGGCAACTGACATTTATAGGACTCTTATTTAGTTTCAGAAGTATTTTTCACCCCACAAGTTAGATACAAGTATACATTTTCTTTCCTCCCTAGATGGACCTCCAGTTGTAGCTCATTATGATATGTCTGACACCAACTCTGACCCAGAAGTGGTAAATGTGGACAATTTATTGGCGGCTGCAGTAGTTCAAGAGCGCAGTAATTCTATAGGAGGCCAGGACACAGGAGCTACCTGGAGGACCAGCGGGCTTCTAGAGGAGCTGAATACAGAGGCAGGTTGGTCTCCCTTCCCCTACCTTCCCTTCTTCAATGCTGTAACATGCACATGTCCTGGCAGCTGTTTTCTTTGTAGTGGACTTCGCTGAGGCGAACAGGCCGCACCAGACATATGTGGCATTAAATGATTGTACCTATCCAGGATGCCATTTATAACTGGAAGGGAGATTTGGGTAGCATGTCATTCATCTTTCCTTATCAGAAGGAAGCAAAGGATAAGAATACATAAGACATACATACATATATTGATTACTTAAGGCATAGGTAGATTTCAGTAGACATATTTCTCGGGTTAGAAATACACAGCATATGCAGAAACAGCCCCGATGACTACATACTCCACTCCCAGATACCCCCAGGGTTTCCCTCATTGAACTCTGGATGGCCACATTGCAGCTTGAGAAGGGAGCTATTTATACTTTCCCTGTTCATTGTGCTGCAACTGTTTCTTTTGCCTCTCAGTGTGGCTTTCCTGTTAATTCCTCTATAGGAGTTCTCATATTAGTCTTTTCTAACCCCTTTTCTTTCAGTTGCTGCCTTCGTTTTCACAGAAAAAAATCTCTCCCTGTCTTGCACTTATTATTTATCTTGGTTCTGTGATTATTCTTGAGAGTGATATTTATTCACTGTAAAATCCATTGAAAGCCCTTCACAATGCCTCCAGTCTCCTTCAATATTTTCCTCAGATATCTTCCAACCTCTTTCTAACTTAAACCTTTTTAAAAAGTACTAGTGCTTTAAGTTTAAGGGGGACTGAGGGACAGACTACTTTTGTAGTGTGTATTTTCTTATATTAGTGTTATTGAGAGATTATAGTTTTCTAGTTGTGTTATAAATTATATTGGCTTTTATCCGCTACTCTACTAACTTAAATCTACCTAAGATATAGTTTTTGTGGAAGATGAGTTGTGCATTACAAAAAAAAATGGATGATAAGTTTGGAACTTTTTATATTGAAATTGGTTAGGAAATGAAAAAAGGAGACAAAACTCCATAGATCATTGTGCCTTAATCCTTCCTTTGGTTGAAAGTAAATAAAAATCTATTTGTTGAGCTTTGGATAGATTTATTGTGAATTATTTTGGAACAAGACCTGGATTTAGTTTTGACCTCTTGCTAACCACCTGTTCAGTCTTGGACAAGTGGTTTCTCTACTGGACTTCAGTTTTTATATGTATAAATACTTGCTTTGTCTAATACTTTGAAAAGAATTAAGTAGTAATTTACATCAAAGGAGAGTAGTTTGACTCCATTTTGTACGTGTTTCTGGTAAGTTATGTGAATCATTTACTTTAAGTTTATTCTTTATACTGAATGGTTTACTCCTTTTCATCCATTGATAATTAAGTGATCCATTCTACTTCAGTTTTATTTCCCTGTTCCCTTAGTCCCTTTTTTGTTTGTTTGTTTGTTTTTCTCTTCCAACATGTATTCAAGAGTGCCACCCACATTTGTGTTTGGATTTAAATCTGTTCCCCAGGACAGTACCACAAATTTCAGTGGTTTTCTAAGAAACCACTCACCATCCATTGCTCCTTGAGAATCAAGACTTAGGGATCAGGTTTTATCTGTTGGATACCAGGCTCCTACAAAGCTCACATGAGCATGATCCTATTACCTGTTTTGAGTTGTGCACTATTAAAGAAAGGAAAGCTTTCCTGATATCAAACAAGTTCAGCAGAGAATGCTTGCAGGAAATTGAACCCTTCCTTGTGATGATTTATGTAATATGTGTGGCAATAAGTCATTTTTTCTCAGAACATTTCAGCTATAGAACATACCTTAAGGCAACTATTAGGTCTTCTGAAATAGCAGGTAGAAAATATAGCCGTGTAAGTACAGTCTGTGGCAGCAGCTGGGCCTAGTGAGAGGTCAGGTTGGAGAGGAAGTGAAGCCAAATAGGGCAGAGTACATTTAGGGAGTTAGGGTCCCCGAGATATCTGGGACGATGACACCCGTACACTTCAGGAACTAGATTGGGTTTCCAGTTACAGAAAGTTTTAGATTCTTTTTCCAAACTTGTTCCCTTGGTCTTGACCATCAAAATGAAATATAGGCCACCTTATAGAAAATTCTTGAGGAAAAACTGAACACCTTATTAATTTTGGCTCTTCATATAGAGATTCTTAATATTAGATTGAACCATATGGAATTGCTAATATTCGCTTGTTTCAAAAATCCAGCAGTTTCATATGATTCAACCTAATAGTGCAAGGCTTGGAGGTCTTAAAGTATCATTAAAGTCATGAGGATTGAGGATAGCATTCCTATGTTAAGATTCAAGTAATTGTTAACTTGATTATGTAAAAGAAAAATTCTGTTTTTATTACCTTTAAAAAATTTCAGTCGCACAAAGATATAAAAAAATATATAACAGTACCTACTAGCACTCTTCTTAAGAAATAAAACACAACAAAAGTATTGAGGAGGGAAACACCTGTGGCGTCAACTGTTCCCTTTGCTTTTCCCTCATCACAAAGCTATCCTGAATTTGTGCTTGATGTTTGGTATATCTATATATTTTTACCGCATTTGTTTAAAAAGCTAATTACTAATTATCACATTTCTAATCATCACATTTAAGGTAATCATTTGCAACTTACTTTTTTATCTCAACGTTTTGTGAGCTTCATTCTTGTTGATATGTGTGACTCATTCGTTGTTTTTCACTGTTAATTAGTATTCTACTTTATGTTATCACAATTTTCTTACCCCTTCTCTCAGACATTTAGGGTGCTGTTGCATGTGATGATGCTGTTAACATTTCTTATAAGTGTCTTTTGGTAAATGTGTGTGATATTTTCCCTATAATATAATAGAGCGAGCATGTGCATACTGGCTTGGAAGTTATGTGTAGGTTTTGTGTATCATAGGATGTGGTTATCATCACGGTTCAACAGATCCCCATAACATTTTCTTATGTAGCCCAATACTGGCTCATTCAAAGTCATTTTTTTCCCCAAAATGACAATGCAGGTATGTGAATAATAAATAAAATGCAATATACTCTAGTTTTGATGTAGTTGTTATAGTAGGAACCCATCACTTACAGCTGCTATGTGCAATGTCACAAAATTAATAGAGTTTATGCTAGAGTACCAGTTTATAGCTTTGAGATTTGGACTATTAGTATCAGTTAGATGGTCATTCTTGTGGTTTGAGTGTAAGATGAATGTTCTAATGATTAATCTGGGCCTTTCCTCTACCCTTCCCAACAAAATAAAACCCCAATAACAGGACAGACTATTCAGAAGTTCAGTTTAATCAAAAGCAGCATTTCAGAACAGGTATGCAATGCAACCCCATTCACCACATGAGTAATCAGTGGAGAAAGAGTAGCTTGCTTTTTCCAAGCAATTGGATAATGTTCTTGTATCCAAATAGACTTTACTATTTCATTTTAGTTTTTATCAAGGCAAAAGAGTCGAATCACAAGTGGATTATAAAACTAAGTAAAATAAGGAAAGCCACTGGTCAACGAAAGACTTAAAATTTTCCATTTCAACGTTTGTCACATGCTTACTTTTTCTCACTTGGTGCTAGAATTGTAGTCAGTAGATTTCTAATTTACTTTCCTGCCCTGGAATGAATTGCTTTCGCTGTAGTATTCCCTAAACTTTCCCTGCGCAAAGAAGTTGCCCAAGGTGCTTTTAAAAATTCACTCGAGTTTCTCCCTGAAGGTTCTGTAAGTAGACCTGAAATGGTGTCTGAGGATCTATTTTTAATAATAACCCTGGGTTATTCTTGGATTGGACATGTTTAGGGAACAGCGTACCAATATTTCTGAAATGGTTTAATTTTTAATCGCTCATAATAGCTCACTGTAAACATATGTAGATTTATGTATCATTTTTTCCATCAGCCTTCTTGTCAGAAAGGTAAAGATTAATGTTTTCCCCATCGTTAAAATAGGGAAAGTAATCTTGTTTGTCCTTAATACAACATTGTAGTATTGCAGAGAAACAAACCTTGGGTTTCCTGTTCCTAGTGTTTTGTTTGTTTGTTTGTTTGTTTGTTTGAAATAATCAGACCGGAACGGCCAGGTTTCTAATATTAGCACTTTACAGTCGGTGTATCTGTCTTTTGAAGGAAATAAAGTTTGGTCAATTCCTCTTGTTTACCTGTTTTATATGGACTATGAAATTTTAGGTTTCTGGTCTCACTTTTAAAAAGTTTTTTTTTTTTAACATTCTTATTGAAGGAACTAAATACAAAATAATAACTGGCTTGGTTTTTAAAGCTAAATGAGTAGTGACTTGAACCATGTATCCGTCTTTTTTTTTTTTATGTACTTAGCATACATTCCGTATGTAATAATTTTCTTTCAAGTACTACAGATAAATTTAGGACAAGTTCGTGGATTTGCAATTAACAGTAGCTACATGATTTCTTTTGAAGACAAAAGAAAATGTTTGCAATGATAATTTACTTACCACCTTCTCTATGCTTGCTTTTCTTACCCTATCTTACCCTGTTTTTGACATATCAGTGTGTTGAAAGGTCTCTAGTGAGAGGACAAAAATTTAAAATTTTCTTATAGAATCAAAGAAGTTATATTTCCAAAGAGCTGCATAGGCAAAGACCAACACACAGATAGCCAGGTGCCATAATAGCTAAATAGAAATCCTCTGCTTTATTTTAATTTAATCTGTAGTCATTGTGGTATTTACATTTTCTCTACCGGCTTATTCTTGTCTTCAAACTAGAGAAGATTGGCACTGGCAGTATTTGAGAGAACCTCATAGCGCCTTTGACTCACTGTTGTGTATGCTTTAGGTACCAGTCTGCCATCAGATTCCTATGAAGTCATTCCTGTCAAGCTTTGCATAGAAGCTCACAAACTAATGTGTGACATGCCGAAGAGGGTTACATTCAGAGAAAAGGACTAATCACCCTGGCTCAGAAACAGACAGAAGAGGGGACACATCCCCTCCTGATTGAGAATACCTTCGGTATTCTCTTGTAGAGTGTAGCACAAGATATGTACCACAGATATGGTATGGGTCCCAGCCAACTTATCTGTCTTGTACATCTTATTGAATAGCTCTGATAGGAAATATGGCAAAACTCTGACACCATTAGACTAGGAGTTCTTACCATTCACAGGAAATTTATATTTACTTCCCCAGAACTTACCTCATTTCCCTTACTTTATCTTGTACCAGTGTTTTGACTTAGTAATCAAGATACTGGTTACAAGAGCAGACCCAGATATTAAGTGATTAGTTTTAGAACATCATATTGGTTCTGTAACAATACTAAATGTCAGCAGGGTTTTAGTACAATTTTTATAAACTATGGTGATAGAACTGGGCTCACAGATACTAGGAATTAAGTAATTCCATCATCTTATTGGATTTCTTTTCTTTTTTTTTTTAAAGATTTATTTTTTATTTATTATATATCCCCTCCTTTCTGCTTGTTCTTGCTGTATTCATCTTTGCATTCTTCTGTGTCTGCTTGTCTCCCCCCGCTGCGGCGACCTGCCGAGTTAGCTCACTGCGCGGTGGCCTGCCTGCTCGCGGTTGCTTGCCCTGCCCACGGGGGCTTGCCCTGCCCGCAGTGGCTTGCCTTCTCGAGGCGGTCTGCCTGCTCAAGGTGGCCCCAGGAACCAAACCCGAGGCCTCCCATGTGGTAAACCGGAGCCCTACCAATTGAGCTACTGCCGGTTCCCAGATTTCTTAATCACTGTTGTTTAAAGCATCAAATAATCAAGATGGAAGAGTTTGGTTATAGCAACCATAACTCCCACAGTCTGCCTTTTTAAATTTAATTCCATTTATTTTTTTAGGGCCATATAGGCTGAGCCCCTTGCTGTGTGTCTACCACAAGTGGCTTTAAGTACCTCTTGGAGATCACCTCCTTGTTCTTAGTAGGGTTGGAGAGTTTGGAGAGTGATTGTGCATACAGACAGTGAGTATTCATGATAGCAGGAGTTGAAGTGGAGAGAGACTAAGAGCCAGGTGCCGATAATGTTTCACAAACGAGCGAACATGTCCAGGAGTCAGTATGTGACAGTGAAAGGATGTTCTGGAAGATATAGACTCCTGGTACTGGTACATGAGGGTGGAGGACAGTCATTTTTAAGTGATCCTGGTAGTGAAATTGTGGTGAAGGAGTAGCAACTTCCTCAGAGGGCTGCAGGGGAGACAGCATCTTCAGGAGAGCCAGGTTTCTACAAGGAGGTGGAGAGAAAGTTCATTGCAGTTGGAATGCCATGGAATTGGCATTACAGAGGGCTTGAAAGAGTTGTGGGAGAGTTAGTAGTGGGTGGCTGGAGCAAAGGAGAGTAACAACAGAATGGGGCAATAAGATGGGAGAAAATGGATGGTCCCAAAGCCTTGTATTTTGTGGGTGACTAATGAGAGTGGAAATAAAATATTTTACTTCTTAGGTTACTTGCATTTCTTCTTTAGGTGCTCTCTTTCTGTCCTTCCTCCTAACTCTCCCAGTGCTTTCTCTTTTAACGTTTGGGGCCTTCTCTGTGCTCTGATACTGTTACTTTCACCACACTTACTCTTCTACCTCATTGAGACCTATCACCTAGTCCTTATCAGTACACTTCACTTCCTTCCCATCTAGCATATATAGACCCGTCTCGCCCTTGCCAATATCCTCAGCTCCCTTGTGCAGTTGGCCTTCTGTTGTACCCATCTGGCCAAGTCTGTTCCCTGGATAAATATATTGAGCCTATATCCAAACTCCTAAGCATAGCTGGAGAAAATCTCATAGTTGTAATCTGCACCCTCATCTTGGCTCTCAGTGCTGCCCAACAGTTTCCCCTTTTCCTTAGGCATAACTCATTCTTCACAGTGGCGACTCACTTTTCTAAATCCCATCCCTGCTACCTTATCCACCCCTATGTTTTTTAGATGATGTTGCCACATTCTTCACAGATCAAGATTACCTCACCTCTCTGTGAGTCTTTGTTCTCTGCCTTTTTTCCTACCCTCGGTGTTTATATATTGCCAGGTCTCCCCCTCTTTAAAAATTATACATACATACATACACACCTGCCTCCCTCAGGCCTATCTTCTCAGTACCATCCTGTCTCCTTTCCTCCATAGCCAAACTTAAAGTTTTGTCTACTCTTCCTAACTGACCATTATTCTTCAGCTTGCTACATTGGCTTCAGTCTCAACACTCTCCTTGCTATGATCATCTTGTTGCTGATTCTAGCAGGCTCTGCTTAGTCTCCCTTCCTATCTGATCTCTTGGTTGGGCATGCATTTTTTTTTTTAAGATTTATTTTTTATTTATTACATATCCCCTCCCTTTCTGCTTGTTCTTGCTGTGTTCATTTTTGCGTTCTTCTGTATCTGCTTGTCTCCCCCCGCTGCGGCGACCCACCAAGTCAGCTCACCACGTGGCGGCCTGCCTGCTCGCCCTGTCTGCGGTGACTTGCCCTGCCTGTGGCGCCTTGCCTTCTCTAGGTGGTCTGCCTGCTCGAGGAGGCCCCGGAAACCAAACCCGGGGCCTCCTATGTGGTAAACCGGCGCCCTGCCAATTGGGCTACAGCCGGCCCCCTGGGCATGCATTTTTAAGCACTTCTTCCTTGAAATGCTCATCCTGTGATGTCCACGGCTTCATATCTTCAGTTTTTGTTGTTTCCGCCTCGCCTCTCATTGTCATTTGTGGGTTCCTTTTCCTCAACCCATGCCTTAATTGTATGTGTTCATCAGGGTTCTTTTCTGGGTTTCCTTCACTCTTCCGGATTACATTTATTTCCCTCCCTACTGCTATTGCTGAGGACTTCTCAGATCTATATTTCCACCCTAGACCTGAGCTTTGCAACAGTATGCTGCTGGATGTTTCAAAGGCATATTTTAATCATCATGTCCTAAGCAACCACCTTCAGCTTGTTTGCCTGTTTCTTTGCTTCTGTTCAGTAGTGTACTGAACCATACTATAATTCTATCCAGTTACCTAAATCAGAACCTAAGCTTCATTTCTGACTACTTGTGTTATTTCATTTGTCACACACACACACACAGAGAGAGAGAGAGAGAGAGAGAGAGAGGGAGGGAGAGAGAGAGAGAGAGTATCCCCCATGTTGTCCCTTTCCTAGTTCTTTTGCTTACATTTCTTTCCCAGGAAATTGCAGCAGTCTGGTTTCCTTGCTTCCAGTATTTCCTGTCCTACTATCAGTTCCATTTCTACAGCCCAAAAGGATGTTTTCTAAAATGCAAAACCAAGTGATGTCACTCTTCTGCTTAAATCCTTTAGTAGTTCCTTCTCAGGTTCAAGTCCAGATTCCTTACCATGACCTGACCCCTACTAGCTTTGACAGCCTTGTTTCCCATTACTCCTTTTACTACCATTCCCCCAATTCTCAACATAACTTTTGTCCTAAAGGACAATGAAATGTTCCTGTTGCTACTTCCCATACCTGGGTTTACTCTTCCCTGAGGTCTCAGCTTCCCTAATAACCCCCAAATCTGGAGAATGTGCCTTTTCTGTATGCTTTCAGGGTACTCTTTACTTCCCTGTTGCAATTTTCAAGCCATAGTGCAGTTGACTGCTTTTTTGTTTGTTTGGTTTTGGTTTTTTGTTATCCCTGACTGTATGTAAGTGTGTTGAGGGCAAAGACTATGTCTGTCTTGTTCCCCTAGCATCTAGCATAGTGCATGGCTTTTATAAACAAGTATTTATTGTATGAACAAATAAACTGTTAACAGCCATAGAAAACAGGCTGCTTGAAATATTGAATGTAGATAAGTGAAGGGACATGATTTGAAAAGAGATGCTCTCAGTTTGCATTCCTTCCTCTGGTGCAGTAAGTAGGAACAGTGTGCATGATGATAGCTTTAACTAGGTGATAGAAGCAGAAATTGGATAAAAGACTTGACCTACAAACAAGGTGTTAGTGGGATCAGACAAGAATCTAGATTTACAAAGTTGAGATTTAAACAAAATCCATTTAAGCAACCACCCTAGATTTAACAAATGTTAGTTTTGTCTGATGAATGCCATCTTTTGTGTGCTTGTAGGGTTCAAAGATATGTGCCTGACCCCAACACCCCATGGAATCCTATCTAGATTATTTTTTAATACAGAAGATTAACAAGACAATGCAGACTGTAATATAATCTCTAGAAGGCATTTTAAGCTTCTCTTTTC
>PVKH010000555.1:0-36616 GCA_004027955.1 Chaetophractus vellerosus
CTTTCTTATTCTGTACTTTTAAATCCTATCATTTAAAATAATTGGATATCCATCAGTGGACTCTGAATGGCTGTTGATATAATTTTCTCATTTCTTCACAATTCTCATGAATAGTGAACTCCCATGGTTGCATTCTAACACCTGCTTTACACTGACACTGGGCCTCTCCAATTTTCTCAAACCTATTAAAGTGGTTGAGGCTATGGGACTTTTGCCCCATTTGGGCATGGTGGAATACTCTTCTTTAATATTCTCAAAGCAAATTCCAGTTAATTAATCCTAAAAGAACCCCCAAGAGGAAGGTATACATCATAACAGTACGAAATTTGACTCTACATCTTATAGTCCTATCCATATTTCCAGAGAAGGCTTTTGCTTATTTAATTTTTTCTTATAATTATTTTTTGTGTTAGTAAAGTTTCTGATCAACATTGCTTCATTAAAATAAATGATTTGATGAGCAAGGCAGCTTAAGATTCATATTCTGCGCTAATTAACAGTTTCTTCTAATTGTTAGAAGGCTTCTGATGTATTTTTAATTCCTTCAACTCATTACTTTCTTACTGAAGTTACAGTTCTTAAAGGAATAGTAACAGATACTATGAAACTTCCTTTCTACATATACACACTGCCTCAAAATACATTAATTTGTGAAAGCAGGCCAATAATTTAAAATCTGTTAATTGATGTGCTTTCCTTCCAAAAACAAGTGAAATATCTTCCCTATTTTCCATCTCTACTTTCCCATCTGGGATACCCAAATGCATTTTTAAAATTTTGTATAGTTGATAAAAATGTAGTGAAACATATATTAAAATCTCTACACGCTTCCACTTGAATATATTTTCATTTGTTCAGTAGTTCAGGTCTCAATTTTCTGGATTTCTACTACTAAAGAGAGGAGCAAGTGGGAGGGATGTAGTTTTACTCTTAAAGTATTCATTCCTCTATATGATTACCAAGAAATGGAGTTTATAATGTGGCAATTTATTCTTGGGTCATTATTAAATGACATTTTTGGCAATAGTGCAGATGTATTGTCTGCCTATTAAAGAGTTGGTGATTCAGGCAAGGTGACGCAAATTTAAAAGATACAATGATAAACGTATAAATTGAAATCAAAATACACATGAAATATACCATACAAGGGAAGTATAGGTTTGTGAGAGAAAAGAAAAGACAAATAAATGAGTGAAATGAGTGAATATTTACTCATTGCTCTCTCAGGCTGGCCAGATAGTACAACATATTGACTGACTGACATTATGCAACCTTTGAAATTACGAGCACTAATTTCAAGAAGATATTTAAGTTCCAACATTGACAGAGCTCCATATGTATTGCATAAACACACACACACACACACACACACACTATAAATCCCAATTCATACTAAATATAAATTGCCAAAAGTTAGGTTTCCTGTACCCTATTTTATGAGGAATAATAAATAACAGGGGGCTGGCTGTAGCCCAATTGGTAGGGCTTCAGTTTACCACATAGGAGTCCCCGGGTTCGGTTCCTGGGGCCTCCTCGAGCGCAGACCACCTTGAGAAGGCAAGCCGCCACGAGCAGGGCAAGCCGCCTGCGCGGTGAGCTGACTCGGTGCGTCGCCGCAGCGGGGGGAGACAAGCAGACATAGAAGAACGCAAAAATGAACACAGCAAGAACAAGCAGAAAGGGGGGGATATGCAATAAATAAAAAATAAATCTTAAAAAAAAATAACGACTTAAGGTACCACGTCACAGTTTATAAGATTTCATAAATATCTCATTGGTTACTCTCAATACTGAGAAATACCCTTGCTTGTATATAACAAACAGTAAAACAACATAAATTGTGACTGGCCCACTAACATAAAGAGAAGTTCTAAATCAAGAATAATACACAATTATTTTTTAATTCCAAATCTTAAATACTCAGAAAAAAGAAATTTGATGAATGTTTAAAGTTATTATTGAGGATTAATCAAATAAGTCACTCCATGGTCAGTGCTTTCTTTGCCTAGGGACAATACAAATAGGTATATAAAATGATTTATTTTTAGTTTGAAGAAGACATTTAACTTAAAAAAAACAAATTTTTATGATACATGTAGGAATTAATATAAGATTTTTTTTGAGTTAACAAATCAGTCAATGAAGCATAAGGGGAGGATACAAAATATTTCAATAATCCATGTTTCATAAAAACCTATTACAGTTTCATAAAACAAATTAGTTCTAAGCTTTCAAGAAAGCATGGGAAAGAGTGAAACCAAAAAATTTTGAGAACTTATTAGAATGAAGCATGTCAACTTATTTATACAAATAAATATTTCTTGATCTTAGAGATCTGAAACAAATTCATTACAGTGTCTTTGTATAAGAGGTATTTTGTAGTGCAATAAATTATATCCTTGATTGGGGAAAAACATAGTGTTAATCTTTATTTTTATTGAACTGCCATATCCCTTTGGAATGCCTATTAAAACTGAATCTTGAATATAACTATTATCAGTCCTCCAGGAAAAATAATATAGTAAAAATATAGACAGTGATGTGATATAAGTGTGCAACTTTCTGTCGCACCTCTTTAACATGGAATTAATCATGGAAAATTTTGAGAAATTGGTATCACGTTTATTGCTGGCTCAGATTTTCTTCTCAAATATCAACAATCTCAGCAAGACCTTTCACATTAGTTAATGCCTCCATTCCACCTGTCCGGGAACCTCTCTCCAACTTGAGAGGTTGTTCTTCCTCCCAGGATCCTTGTGCCCTAATGCTACTATACCCTTGGCCTCCTTTCCTGATGCCTCCATCACACCCAGGATTACTGACCTGAGGGCTGCTCTGTGTTCAGAGCCTACATCCATCCAACCCACTGTCAATGATTGGGTCTTAGTAAGTAAATGTAGAGCCCAAGGGACTCTTTCAAATACCTTAACAGCAATAAATGAACATCTCAGTGTTATTTTGCCCGTAGAAGAGGGTTATGCTACAGATTCAGTACAGATTTTGTATCTTTTGTATCTACAATACCAAACAAAAACCTAATGGGCTTTCATAATAGAGAATGAACACCAAATTGGAGAAATAATACTTTGGTCATTTAAGAGAACATATCATTTCATCACTGAAACTAAAGTGAGACTATCTACTCCACACAGTAGTTGTAAGGATTATAAAGTAGAATCAATATTTAAATGAAATTGCTTTGCAAAGTAAAACATTATTTAAAATATATTTTTCAATGTTATTGATTTTGATTCAATTGCTTATAAGGATTATTCAAAGACTACAAACTTTTGACTCATCCAAGATATATTTACTTGTAATATTCTGTTAAACAGAAAACTCTTTCCAGTAATTTTTGGCAAATAAGATTTTATCATGCTAAATATTTTTTCTTTATTAAAAATGCAATTTTGGGGGCCGGCTGTAGCTCAGTGGATAGGGTGCTGGTACACCACATGGGAGGCCCTGGGTTTGGTTCCCGGGGACCTCTCCAGGTGGGCAGACTGCCTTGAGGGGGCAAGCCACCGTGGGTGGGGCAAAGACGCTGTGGACAGGGCAAAGCTGCCACAGGCAAGGCAAAGTCGCCCGCGAAAAATGAAGCCGAGCCGCCTGTGAAAAACGGAGCTGAGCCGCCCGCGAAATGGAACATAGCCACCCACGAGCGGGGCAAGCCGTCTATGTGGTGGGCCGACTTGGCACATCGCTGCAACGGGGGGAGACAAAAAAAAAAAGCAGACATAGAAGAACACACAGCAAGAAAAAGCAGAAAAGGGGGGGGTATGTAACAACAAAACAAACAACAACAACAAAAAATGCAATTTTTATTTCTTTATAAATTGCTTTCAGTTTTACCTTAAATATAGCAGGTTATAGGCTTGTTCCTATGCTACTTACCTGCATATTTAATTTAGTGATTGTTCTTAGATACCTAAAGAGAGTTTGACTCCTTTCCATAGATACTGAAAGATTCTGTGTGCTCATGCTATTTCTTTTTCGGTTTAAAAACATACTCTGTGTATCTCATCCTGCAGCACTCCTGCAATCTATGTTTCAGATTGTGTACTGTTTTTCTTTTCTTATTTCTTAATAAACTCTCTACTCCCTTGCCTACTCCCCCAAAAATACTCTCTAATGCTATCTGGTAATATATTCCTGGGAACCAAATCTAATAGTCATGTTTCTGAAAGATAAACATGAAAAAGGAAAAGGAGCTGTATTAGTTAGCCAAAGGGGTACCGATGCAAAGTACCAGAAATCTGTTGGCATTTATAAAGGGTATTTATTTGGAGTAAAAGCTTACAGTTACAGGGCCCTAAAGAGTCCAACTCAAGGTACCATAAGAGGTACTTTCTCACCAAAGTCTGTTGCCACCTGTTGAGCAAGATGGCTGGTGATGTCTGCCGTGGTTCCTCTTCCACTTAAGGCTCTGTGGGCCCAGCTTCTTCCTGACCTCACCTGTAGGCTGAAGGCTTGTTTCTTTCCCGGACTTCTCAGCTGTTCCAGGCTCTGGTCTCTTCAGCTGCAAACTATCAGGCGAATGGTTCAGCTCTCTCCAGAGCCCCAGGATCAAAACTGACAAACTACTCACTCTCTCCTTCCATGTATCCTCTTCTGTGTGAATGTCTGTTTGTATAGTCCACTGAGGGGGTGGGGGCTCAACCCTGAGTTACACCCTACTGACATGGTCGAATCATAACCCTAATATTAACATAATTTAATAAAAGACATCTCAGCTGAATCTAATACAATCAAAGAGGATCATACCCAGAGGAATGGACCAATTTACAAACAAAATCCTTCTTTTTTGGAATTCATAAATAGTATCAAACTCCTACAGGAGCAGAATGAAGATTTTTGTTTGTTTGTTTGTTTTTTGAGGACTATCTGTAAAGATTCTATTTCATTCCATTTTAGGTCACTATATTGTAGAACCACCTGCATCAAGTTATTTCTCTTTATATTATTTGAGAGGTTTCTGAATGAATTTAATATAAGCTTTGCTTAAATTTCCATTGCTCTATTTTTAAACTGCTATTGTTGACTTGCACAATGCAATCTTAAATCTTTATTATTAACCTTTCCTGTAGAAGATTTTTGTTAGTATCTAATTATAAATATTACCTCAGTCCTCTTACTGGAGTCCTTTATAGACAGGGAAATAAAAAGACACAGACACAGTAAAAACCTACAGAGATAGAGAGGAGCAAAGAAGTTGCAGGAGAAGGCCCTGGGAGCTAGAAGCTGAAATAAATGAACACAGAAGCTGAGAGGCAGCACTTTAGCCGGAGGCGGAGAGCGAGGAGGCCCAGAGGAGAGGGGAGAGATGAGCCATATGCCTGATTGCCCACAGCCGCAGCTTGGGGAGAAAGCATCTCTGATGTTGCTTTGACTTGGACACTTTCATGGCCTCAGAACTGTAAACTCACAAGTTAATAACCCCCCACTGTAAAAGCCAACCCATCTCTGGTATATTGTTTTGGCAGCATTTGGTAAACTAAAACACTAATCCCATGTAAATACATTGTAAATAGGCCTTTTTGATGAGGTTACTTCAGTTAAGGTGTGTCCTGCCTCATTAAAGATGGGTCTTAATCCTATTACTGGATTCCTTTTTAAGCATAATGAAATTTAAACAGAAAAAAAAAAGCCCCAGGATGCAATAAGCTGAATATTATTGGAACATGGAAGAGAAGAGGCGATCAGAAGATGCCACCATGTGTCTTACTACGTGAGAAGCTAAGGGCCAAAGATGCCAGCAGCTAGCCTCAGAACACCACAGTCTTCAGGAAGAAAGCACCGCATGATGACCCCTTGATTTGGACTTTTCCCTAGCCTCAAACCATGAACAAATAAATTTCCATTGTTTAACCCAATTCATTTGATGGTATTTGCTTGAGCAGCCTATGAAACTAATATACACTCTGTGGTTGACTGTTACTTTGGTGTCCCCCAAATAAACTATGTTTCTGGCTATTTATTCCCTTATATGGTTCTTCCTCTGGAATCTGGACTAGCTCTGTGATGCTTCAACTATTTGCCAGTTTTAGTCTTAAGCATTAAGAGAACCTGGTAGCATTTGTTTTGGGGCTCTAAGGGAAGCTAACTGCTTTATAAGAAATCTGACTACTCTGAGACCACGATACTCTTAAGGAAGACAATGCTAACTGCATGGAGCACTGAGGAATGTAGCCAACAGAGTGAAATGAAGCTCCAGACATGTGGCCCAAGCTGCACTGTCCTAGCCATTAGAGCCATTCCAGATAATGTCACCTAAGGCAAAAACAAGCCTTCCCCATCAAGCCTTTCCCAAGTTGCAAAAGTATGAGAAAATAAGCAAAAATGTTTGTTGTTTTAAGCTTTTATGCTTTGGGGGATAATTTCTTATGTTGGAATAGATGATCAAAAATATCTCCCCAAATTAATCCAACAGAAAACTAATTTGTTGCATTTGAGTCCTTAGAAAGTCTCTCTGATATGGGGCAGATAGTTTCTCAGTTCTTTTATTTTGAACAATACTATTTAAAGGAGACATGTTAGCTTATAATGCTTTCACTCAATACTATGTTAAGCAGGCTTAAATCTTCTTTGAGTGATTATAAAATTTCCACCCCTAGGCCAGGGGAGCTGGTGCCCCTGCCTGTAATACAATGCTTCCTTGTTTTGTGTTCTGTTATTCCCACTGCCAAATCCAGGGAAAATGTGGAATATCTAGTGTTTCTGGAATTTGAATTTTATTTGCCTCATTTTCTGAGCCAATGGATTTTTGTCATTCCTGCTCTCTCCATCTCTTTCCATCCTTAATAATATCCTGACCATTTATATAGGGTGGCTGTCTCTATGATAATAGGAAGTAGGTCCATTTATTGCACTGCAGATGAGTTCTAGAAATCCCATTTATGTCATCACCTGGACAAGACAATAAAGCATCTAATTTTATCAACATTTAGGACTTGGTACTGTCATCAAGATGATATTGAGACTTACATCTTGAAAATCTTCATATTTTTTTTCTTTTTTGTTCTTCTTTCCTGTGCCTAAATAGAATTGGTGTACAAGGTGTATGACTGAAAGGTGGTAGTTGGCTACGGTGAGATATGGCAATGGGAAAATTTAGTCTTTCAAGCAAGGGCTGGAATAGAGATTATTTTAGATTTTTAGGTTACATAAGTATGAAAAGACCAAGCATTTTGACTCATACAGAAAAAAATTGATATTATGAACATCTTAAATTAGAATCAATACTCAGGAATCAATTAGCATCAACTTCTAAAAATTTCATGTTTTATTAAGGAAGTTTTAAAAATAAAATTTCAACTTCTGCTCAGTCTTCTGAAGACCCATTATTGCATACCTTGCAATATTGCACTATTAAGTGCTGAAAGGAATAGGAAAGTAGACAAAAAAATTCTGGAAGGATGTATTCCTTCTAACCATTTCTCAGCCCTAGAGTGCGGGTGGGACAGAATTCAAGGGTAATAAAAGACCCACCCACATTTGTTCTTTCATGAGAAATTGTGTTGTTATGGGATGGTCCTAACGGAGAATTTGACAGACACCAGTAAATATCTTAATTCCAATGGGAAAAGGAGTAGAAACAAAGGTAGATTTTAGGATAGGGATACCCCAAATAGTTAGTGTTGATGAGGTCCCAAGGCGATGTTTTTCAATGTTTCATCCCAGGGGCACCTGTTACAACAAAAGCACCAGAATGCAAAGATCCTCTAGTTTACCCAGATATTCTCATTCAAAAACTCTGACCTGAGGCCTGAGAATGTACCTTTTTAAAAGTTCTTAATGATTTTTGTAACATAACTTGAGAATGATTGTTCCGGGGCAAACACAACCATATTAAATGGAAACTCTGGGAGAAGTACGGTTTCTCTCTGCCTTTTGGACTTATCTGAAGTTGTTTTATCCTATATCATCAGAAAGGAGGCTGAATACCTAGGATCTGGAGTAAGTCAGACTAAATACAAAACTAGATTTGGGGCAATCTAGGATTAGGACAATAGATTCACCAAACCAAGTGATTAAACCACAGAGCCCATACTTCCATTTTAGGACTGCACGCAGCTTTAGGGAGCTCCAGAGTTCTGGATCACTGAGCTGATGATGAAAAGTTACACCATTCAGTTTATGTTAGAGGAAGATTCTAATATATTTGTTCAAGGGAAGGGAGGCAGAAGAAATGGGTCAAGGATGGGAATTCAGTTATTGAAGTATAATCTATAAGTGGTGTGAAAATATTACTTTGAGAAAAAGAAAACCTTGCAATAGATTTCTCATGTTCTGAGACTGGATAAACAAGTAACCAAAACAAAAGCTAACATACCTTCTATGAAAATTTCTGCCATATAAAAAATGGTAAAGCATCGCACTCACAACAACCTGTCCCTTACATTTTCGTATAAAGTATGTATCTATTGCTTTCCTAATAAAATTAATGCATGTTGTGGGAAAATATAAGAAAATGAAAGTTCAAAGGAGAAAATAAACATCACCTACCACCCCACTACCTAAGGGAAAAAAAGTAATGTCAGCAGTTTGATGTACACCTTTGTTGATATCTATGTGTGTATGTGTGTGTGTGAGTGTGTGTGAGTGTATGTGTGTGACTACCTTTACTTGAAAAAATAGAACCAAACAAAAATGGGTTTATACTCTACATAGTCTTATTTTATAATGAGTTTCATTTTTATTTTGTAGTAATATTTCATGATCACCTGTCTCTTTCAGAGAAAGTAGAAATTACATCATTATTTTTAATTTTTAGCAAGGTCTACAGTTCATTTTCATGTAGTCATTTACATCAATCTTTTCTTTTTTCTTCACAGTCATTTGTGTTTTAGTGCATTGTGCTTTCTTGCAGTCCTTTCTCACTGATGATTATAAAAATATTCATTTTTATTTTGTTGATATGTTTTTCATATTTTACCTTAGACATTAATCCATTCAAGGTTTTATTTTAATTTAAAGCATAGGTATGGGTCTAAATTCATATTTCCTAAATGTCTATCTTTTATTACTAATGCCATTTATTGAATATCAATCATTTTATGATTGATTTGATATTGTTTTTATAGATCTCTGTTTAGAATCTGAATGTTAATCTCTTCATCTGTCAGTACTATCAAGACTTAGTTTGTGTAGCTTAAAATTCATTTGAACACCTGGTAAGGAAATTACCAGCTTAATATTTGTGTATTGTCACATTCCATGATCTTTCTCAAATGTAGAATCTTGTTGGGATTTTTATTATGATTTTCCTCAATTTATACACTAACAATAAAAGGATTGTCAAATCTAAACTAATTTATTTTCTTTTCCAACAGCAAATGTCTCTCAAATTTTAATTTTCTTTCTGCATGTTGGTCAATAACATATGTTCATAAAGTTACTTCATGTTTATTAGCTTTAGTTCCAGAGATTGTGTATGCTACATGCATTGACTTGTTTTATTTATTATATTTAATAAATAATCATTATTGGAATATAGAGAAGTTATTGATTTTTTGGCATCTGCTTTTTACTTGCTTATACCAGTCTATTTTGATATGTTAGTGGTTTTTGGTTGGTTTTTGAAAGAATATACCATTAAGAAGCTATCTACATTTTTAGGGAAGTAAATGCATTTGTGGCAACAGCTATTATGTTCCTGGAATAAAATAGTGAAAAAAACAACTACCATAGCAAATACATACAAAGATGCAGTAGTAAGGATGGCAGATTACAGACCAAGGAAGCTAAGGTATTTAGGTTGAGAACATAAGGACAGAAGTAGTGCCTTGCAGAAAATTGACAGAGTATTATACAGAGTAAAGACCAGAATGAACACTGAAGAAATCCCATGAGTAATGTGGGAAACAAGCTTGAGGTGATCTCGCAGAGCACAGAAGAGAGGGATAAAGAAATAAAAAGAACGGGTGGAAAAATTATTAGATATTGAGGGTGAAGAACATAAATTCTGTACACAGATCATTTGATTTTCTAGGGAAGTGATAGGAGCAAACAGGGCATCAGCAATGACCAGAGAAATTATAGAAGCAAATTTAATAGACTGGAAAAGGATTGTATGTTGTAAGTCAAAAGGGTGCTCAAGGTTTACTATGCATAGGCAAAATTAATATAAGGAGACCAATAACTTAATATATCTCAGCCACATTTTGGAAAGTTAAAAATAAAGACACCTAGAAAAGTTCATGGAGAAAATTAAATTGTCTATGAAAGAATAAATATCATATATAGTATCAAACTTCTCTTCAACATTAAATACCAGAAAAAGTAGACTAATATCTTTTAAGGGATAATGAATAAAGCAAAGAAATTATTTGCCCATTCAGGATGTTATCAATAGAAAAGAAAATTGGAAAAAATTCAGATATTCAAGCTCTATAAATATAACACCCATGTTCCGTTTCATTTAGTAGATGTACAAGACTTATTTCAGGCACATTATTAATAAAACCATATAAAGAACCCCCAAATAAAACCATGGCAGAGAAGAAAATGTGGTCAGAAATGAATCCATATAGATATAGAATGGTATATAAATAAAAGAATGTCATAGTCTTTCAAATAAAATATTTAAATGGAATATTGAAAATAGTAATTTAGTCTAAATAAACCAGCTAAAATTTCCAAATTATGCCTATACAAATAGGCTAAAGATAGTAGAATGTTCAGAAGAAAAAGTATATTAATTTACACTCTTTACACCACGGAGAATTATTAAATAATGTTTAATTCTTAATTTTTATAATTATAGAAATAGAAATGCAAGAATGACTCAGAAAAGTCAAGAGTAAGTGATTGAGCTAATATATTTATACTAAGGAAATTAATGTAGGGGGATCAGGAGATCAAGTGAAAAAGAGAGAAAGAAACATCAAATAAAGCAGAATTTAATAAAAAAATAATTAAATGTGACAAAATTTTTGGATTTTATTGATAAAGGGACAATCCATAAAACAGTTATTAGGATAAAGCACGTTGTTTAATAGAGTAATGGATAGTTTTATCTGCTCTCAGAGGTAAAAGCAAGAGGACAGAATAACAGTGGGGCCATTGTAAATAGACATGAATTTATCAGAAACAACAAGAGTGCAAATTATAAACACACAAGTTTCATGGATTATCAAATATTAATAAATAAATATAGGGAATTTTTCAATAAGATAATACAGTTACTTTTATTGATGGGTATGTGAACTCTCTACAAATAAAGAATATAATTCATTATTTAAATAGCATCCTTAAAGTGTGATCTGTAGACCCCTGGGCACTCCCAGGAACTATGAATACCCTGGAGATCAAAATTATTTTCAAAATAACACTAAGGTGTTCTTCATCTTTTCCACTGAGTGGACATTTTGACAATTGATATAACAATGGTGGGTACAATTGATGACACCTTAAATAAGTACAGTGTCAGTAAATCGTAAATAATCATTGTATTCTTTACCACCATGAACTCACAAGAAAAAAAAATCCACATAAGAATATCTTTGGGGAAGCAGTAAAATTATTAATTTTAGAAAATCTCAACCCTTGAGAACATTCCTTTGTAACATACTCTGTGATTAAATTCGAAGCATGTACAAGGAACTTTTGCTGTGTCCTGAAGTATGAAGTCTGTCTCAAGAAAAGCATTTGTGCAATTGTTTGAGTTGCAAGCTGAACTAGCCTTTTACTATTTTTCAAAACACAATTTATACTTGAAAGAATGAGCACATACTATGGATTTTCAGATTTGAGTATTTGGCTGATTTTTCTTGAAAATAAATGATGTGAACCTGTCACTTCAAGGACAATAATCATCAGTATTTTTTGACAATGTAATATCAAGGTTGTAAGTAAAAATTAGAATTTCAGAAACCTTATACCCACCACTGTGTGTGTGTGAAAGCTTCCCAGACTTTTCTGATGAGATCAGTGGAGATATTAATGAGTGGGATTTTTTGGTATTATTTTATAAAGAAATGAGAAGTTCTACATAACTCAGTGAACCAATATTTTCTGAACAATCAATACATGATGTTAGAAATTCATGCATGGGTGAAATATCTATTTAACTGAAAGACAGTCCAATGGATTTTAAGGCAGCAGAGTGTGAAAAAATTCACTTGTACAATTGCACTTTCCACATTTCACACATTGCAACTAACCTTTCAGAAACTACCACTTGTTGCGTTTTGACATAGTAACAAATAAAAAGAGCCAGTCATCTGAAAAGACTATTAAAATACTCCTCCTTTTTTTTTAACAAAGTAGTTATGTTAGGCCAGATTTTCTTCTTATATCTCAACCAAAACAACATCGCCCAATAAACTGAAAGCAGAAGCAGCTGTGAGAATCCAGCTGCCTTCAGTTAGACTGGACTTAATGAGATGTGCAAAAATGTAGCACAATGCCACTGTTACTAATTTTTTATCTTGGAAAATGTATTTTTCACAAAAATGTGTTATCAATGTTCACATGTAATAGGTCTATATTACTATTTCTCTCAGTTTTAACTTCTAATCCACTAAGTATTGAAAGATATAATCCATGTAAATAAAAGCTCTTTGGGATCCCCAATGATTTTTAAGAGTATAAAGAGGTCCTGAGACCAGATATTTGTGAACTGGAAAGCAGAAATTAGATGGGCCTCATTCTATGACCACAATGTAACAAAACTATCAATCAGATATACAATTTATTTTTTAAATAGAAGAAAAAATCCAACCACTTCGAAGTTAAAAATACTCATATTCACCTAACCCAATTTTGGGTCAAATTGGAAATCAAAATGTAAAGCTCAACCAACTTGAGAAATAGCAATAATGAATGTGTATATAGATACTCATGGTATGTGTCCAAAGAGGGGGCTCGGAATTTTAAGTGTTCTCATTACTAAGTAATGCACATAAATGAAGTAAACAGTGAATTAACAAAGGAAGATGAATGAAAACAAAACAAACCCAAGGAAAAGGAGAGGAAAAATAAAAATGAAAGTAGAAAAAAGGACAGATACATAGACACATCGGTGTTAGCAAAAAACATATGCTCCTTTTCATTAAAGTAGAACAAAATTGGACTTGGGGTAGCTGTGAAGCAGGTGAGGTGACTTTCTGTATTCACTTTTTTTGTGCCCCTCCTTAGTGTCTCATATACGTTTTCTCCCTCTTCTCTGTTAATCCTTGTCTTAGTTTGCTAAATGCTGCCCAAGGAATATACAAGAAATGGGTTGGTTTTTATAATGGGAATTTATTAAGTCTAAAACTTTCAGTGCTGAGGCTGTGAAAATGTCCAAATCAAGGAATCATAAGGGATGCTGTCTTAGCGAAGGTCGGCTGCAGGCGATCCTGGATTCCTTCCATGTGGCAAGACTCTGGTCTGGGCCTCTACACCAAGCTTCTACTCCAGGCTTACATTTTCCTTGAGGTCAGCTCTGGGCAATTAGGCATATGGTTCATATGGTTCATCTCTCCCCTCTCCTCGGGGCCTCCACTGTTTAAGCCTCTCAGTGGCCTTTTTCCATGCCTCTGTGGCCCACTTATTCCAGCCTGTGGTCTTCAGAATCTCTTTCTGAACCTCTCAGGGTTTCTCTATCTCTGCCACTTTTTTACCTGTGGGTTTCTGTTTTCAGCCCTCCATTTATAAAGGTCAGAGGACCAAGACTCACCCTGGGTCACGCCTGAATCAATCCAATCAAAGATCCCACAACTAAATCCAATCCAAACAAAGGGTCCCACACCCACAGGAATGGATTATCCCTAAGGACATGGTTTTCTGGGATCCACCCAGCTTCAAACTGTCAGAATCTTCATCACCACTTAGGACTTTTATTTCATGTTGAGATTTAAAATATTGAAAACTGCTTAAGTAGTTTCTCCGGGAATAAACCACTCTGCTAAAAAGATGAAGCTTGGAAAGTAAATGCAAAGCATTGCCCAGGATATATACTCTAAAAATAGACTGATCACATTTTTTGAATGGTGAAATATTAGTTAATGGATATTATTAGACAAGATTTTTGTTTTTACTTTGGGGAGAGGGGAGGACTTAGAATCTGTTTTCTCTAATAATCCTTCTATATACAAAAGACATAGTACCTTTTCTGAGATGGAATAAGACTTTCAAAAAGGGCTGCAGTGCCAAATGATTATTGGGGGGGGGGGGGAGGGGGGAGACATAACACCACAGCAAATCCAAAGGCTGAACTGATGTCTTTTTGCTTAAGGTAGTTCTGCTTTCAACCTTTCCTGGAGCCTTCTGGCTTTTTACTTGGAGTGCTTTTTTCACCATAGAAGGACTCAAAAGAATGACATCAAAAAAGATTTCTGCTAGGAAATATCTTGGAAATCATTTAAATCCTTACTATATAGCAAGGAAAATTGAAGCTCAACAAGATTGGGTGTCCTTCCAAGGTCATACAAATCCTTGGTGGCAGAACTGAATCATTTTACTTGAAATTTAGCCTTTTTTCCTATCACACTTCTCCTTAGAAGCAATAGGTTCACTAACTGAGAATTTCTGTGATCACACATTATTTATAGTCTATCCAGACTAAAAAATTCACTGGGATATGTGCCTTATTAGCAATATATTCTCATCCTTGCCAATTTTATGCTCTTACTTTCTCTGACTCCCCATATTCCTGCTTGCTAGACCCTATTCCATATGGGAATGATGGTTTTGGTCCCAGACTTCATCAACTATTTCTTTCATAGATCTCATTTCAGTCTTTTTGACTATCTCAGCCTCATCCACCATATGCAAGCTTGCTTCCACTACTTATATCTCTGTGCACCTTTTTACCCAGACGACGAAAATCGTAGCCATCCTCTGCAATTTCTACCTCAAACTTCACATCTTATCAATCACCAATTATTGTCAATCCTACACGTTACCTATTTCTTTAATTTTTCTAGTCACACAGCTCCTGTCTTCCTACAGACCATCCGGACAGTTTCAGAAGCTGCTCTGTTAGTCCCCAGTCTGCATACACAGCATACATGCTCTTTGGTTTATCCTTTGCCAAAATGACCATTCTGGTAAATGAAACTGAAAATGTTATTTTCTAGTCTAAAGATTTTCTTTCTTTTTTTTCCAAAAGATAAAATAATTTTTCTTTAGTTTGACGTGCAAGGCTAGTAAACATCTATCCCAATCATTGGTTTCAGTCTCATTTATCACCCATCCCATAACCCTACTGCCCACCACCCTAGATTTCAAGCACACCTGAAAACACTCATGTTCATCAACACTCTGAATCTTTGTAACTGATGTTCCCTCTGGCATTATCATCCCTTCTCTTTTCTCTGCCCTGAGATGCTTTTTAAAATGTTATGGTTGGTATGTATATATACATGCACACATACACACATGCACATATGTTCATGTGTAAACTGTGCCTTTTTAACCATTTTGAAGTGAACAACTCAGTGCCACTAATGACATTCACAATGCTCTGCTGCCATCACCATCATCCATTACTGAAACTTATTCTCTCCCCAAAGAGAAACTGTGTATCCAAGTAAGCAGTAACTCCCCATTCCTTCTTCCTGCTGGCCCCTAGTAACCCCTAATCTACTTTCTGTCTCTATGAATTTATTGATTCTAGATATTTCAGATGGGTGGAATCATACAATATTTTCATTTTGTGTTTGGTTTATCTCACTTATCTTAATGCTTTCAAGGTTCACCTATGTTGTAGCATGTATCAGAATTTCATTACCTTTTATGGCTCAATCATATTCCATTGTATGTATATACTGTATTTTATTTATCCATTCATCTGGACATTGGTTGTTTCCACCTTTTAAGTATTGTGAATAAGGCTGCTATGAGCATCAGTGCACGTGCCCACTAGCAATGCACCATAGATCTGATCTCTTCACGTTTGCCAAAACCTGTTATTTTCAGTTTTGTTTGGAATAACAGCCATCCTCGTGGGTTTGAGGTGGTATCAGATGATGGTTTTGATGTGCAGTTCCCTAATGACTAATGCTGTTGAGCATCTTTTCATGTGCTTATTGGACATTTGTAGATGTTCTTTGAAGAAATGTCTATTCAAGTCCTTCAAACATTTTTAAATTTGGCTGTCTTTTGTTGATGAGCTGTAGGAGGTCTTTATATATTCCGGATATATAACCCTTATCAGATATATGATTTACCCCTATTTTCTCCCATTCTGAAGGATGTATTTTCACTTATTTATTTATTTATTTATTTATTATACATCCCCCCCCCCTTTTGCTTGTTCTTGCTGTGTTCATTTTTTTTTCTCTGCATTCCTCTGTATCTGCTTGTCTCCCCCTGCTGGGGAGACCTGCTGAGTCAGCTCACTGGCACAGTGGCCCACCTGCTCATGGGGGCTCGCCCTTGCTCTCAGGGGCTTGCCTTTTTGCCCGCCCACGGGGGCTTGCCTTTGTTCGCAACAGCGTGCCCCACCCGTGGCGGCATGCCCCGGCTGCGTTGGTTTGCCTTCTCGAGGTGGTCCGCCCATTCGAGGAGGCCCAGGGACCGAACCCGGGGCCTCCCATGTGGTAAACCGGTGCCCTACCAACTGGGCTATACAGCCAACCCCTGTATTTTCAATTTTTGAAAATGTCCTTCGATGTACAAAAATTTTAAATTTTGATGAAGTCCATTTTAAGTTTTGTCTTTTGATGCTTGTGCTTTTGGTATCATATCTAAGAATTCATTGCCAAATCCCAGGTCATGATGATTTCCCCCTCTATTGTTTTTCTAAAAGTTATGGTTTTAGCTTTTATGTATATGTTCAATTGATTTAATTATTACATATGGTGTTTGGTTGGAGTCCGACTTCATTCTTTTGTGTCTGGAAATCCAGCTTTTGCAGGACCAATTTTTGAAGAAACTATTCTTTACTATTAAATGGTCTTGGCACCCTTGTCAAAAATCAATTCTCCATAGCTGTATGGATTTTCTTTTTGACCAACAGTTATATTCCATTGATCTGTATGCCAATCTCATGCTAGTACCATGGTTACAGTAGCTTTTAGTAAGTATTGAGATTAGAATGTGTGAATCCTCCAACTTTTCTTTTTCAAGATGGTTTTGGCTATTCACGGACCCTTGCAATTCCATTTGAATTTAGGTTTGGCTTTTTCATTTCTGCAAAAAGGCTGTTGGAATTTTAATAGGAATTTCACAGAATCTGTAGATTGCTATTGACTATTGACTCTACTGCACGGTTGACATCATAGCAATATATAATGTTTCAATCCATGAATATGGAATGTCTTTCCAGTAATTGAGGTCTTCTTTACTTTCTCTTAGCAATGTTTTATGGTTTTCATGCCCAGTAATTCTTACTTAACCTTCTTTATCCATGGTGACTATCATTTCTTCTTTATAGCTTCCCTTTGCTCTCAGCAGGGCCGTGTTTTACAATGATAGAAGGTAAGGAAAGAAAAAGACTTACATGGTTGAGTTTGAGGGAGAATTTTGGCGACTAGGCAGTTGATTGTAGGAAAGAGAAGAAGCTTTGCTGTTTGCCATTGGAAAATATTGAGACTGCTGGTAATAGGGAGTTTGATTTTGAAAGATATTCTAAAATACCTGCCAAAAGATTGTGTCTTCAGATTCAGAATCACCCTCTACTGAACTAAGTATCCTTCCATCATACATAGAATGTGCTCAATATATATGAATTAAATTTTAACTGATTAGATATACTAAATAAATATCAAGTATTTTGTTGCATTTCAAACTGAATTATCACTGAAATTCATATTAACTTTTTTCCCACCTTGACTATCGTTCCTGCTATTCAACTCATAATATTTCACCTCCTCAACCCTGGAAAACATTTCCTACCCAACATCTTTTGCTGTCTCCCCTCTTACACAGGAAGCTATTAAACCTGGCTTCTTTCCACTCCCTGCTATTCCTGCTGCCCCCCTTCAGCTTTCAGCCTCACTAAGGTCAGCTTTTCCCTTCTAAGCCATTCTACATCTCACCATTTCTTATTCAGGATAATTTAACTTTCCCTCACCATATCAAATGTTATATTTCTGTACCAATTAATTGATATTATCTCCCACAATACAACAATATATTGAGTTTGTTCACAGCTAAAAATCTTCCTCTACTTATAAGGTTCTACTCTACTCTTAAAAGACAGTTTGAAGGAATATATAACAAATCCTTTCTTTCTCTATCAATTTTTGTTTCCTTTCACACATAGTACAGAGATTTAAGGGATTTAAGCACGCTATTTTAAATATGAATAATGAACCAAATATTTAATATACCCTATTCCAATCTCTGTAGCTGCTAAAAGCTAAAGAAATATGTATGTTCCATAAATATTAGAAATGTTACTCTTCTCAATCCATTCTAGGAAATTCATGTGTAAGTTAAGTTTATGAAACAGAGAGGAGAGAAGTGAGCTTTAGTTTCTCTCCTCTCTCCTCAACCACCTGGTCCCTTCCATGCACTGGCACTTGACAGTACAACTGTGTTATCACATTCATTATCTCATTTTGTCCTCATGAAGACCCAAGCAGCTCAGAAAACTGTTAAGGAATTAGTATACTGTCCCAGCATGGCATATGATTAGGCAAGACGTATGTTACATATGAAACATACATAATCAGACAAATTTATTCTTTCCCCACACTAACCATTCAAACCTGTTCTGAAGGACTGGTTCTTTTCTGTTCTCTGGATGAAATCTAGAGCAGATCACATAGACTTCCCTGTCACTGACATTAAAAAATGTCTCAATAACTTTTAGTCATAATATGGTCTCACTTATGCCAAATTCAGTGTAATAAGCAAAAATTTCAAACTTCTAGAGTTCAAACAGGAAACCAGTTCTGGGAAAGGTGAGAATGGCTCCTGTCTCCTCTAATTTCCAGCCTAGAGTTTACTCAGACCACGTCCCTCCTTTGGTAAAGAAGAGGGGTATTGAGGAAACAGGAAAGAGCTTGACTGCTTGGCCAGGTACCCATCTGGTATTGGTTTCCTGAGGTCATGGCAGCTGCTTAAAGCTCTCACAGGACACTACCATGCATGCTTCAGAATCCCTATAATTTGGGAAACTATCACCTGCAATTCCTTTGAAGTAGATGAATACTTCTCACCTGGTTGGTTGCTTAACATGCCTTCTTTCTTCATAACTAGGTATTTAGCGTATGTATACAAACTTTTTTTGCTGAGCCTTTCTCATCTCTGTAGGGCTTGCATCTGTGCCTCTAGTCACATGGCCATGTGTTCCAGATTCTCTAGACTTCCGGCTTCTGGCTCCTCCTCCTGGCTTCCCCTGACTATGTTTGAATATCTGTTGCTTAAAAAGGCCTCCAGGGGCCGGCTTGATAGCCCAGTGGATAGGGCGCCGGCATACCACATGGGAGGCCCCGGGTTCGATTCCCGGGGACCTCTCCTAGCGGGCGGACCGCCTTGGGAATGGCAAGCCGCCATGGGCGGGCCAGAGCCGCTGTGGGCAGGGCAAGAAGCTGCCACGGACAGGGCAAGAGCCGCCACGGACAGGGCAGGTCGCCCGTGGATGGAGCGCAGCCAGCCACCCGCGAACTGAAAGCCGGCCATGAACGGACGCAGAGACCGCCCACAAGCGGGGAAAAGCCGCGCCTGCGCAGTGACCACTCTCGGCGCATCGCTGCAGCGGGAAGAAGAGGAGATATGTAATAAATAAATAAATCTTTAAAAAAAAAAGGCCTCCAGTAATCCCGATTAAGATCCCATCTCATTCAGCTGGAACACACCTTAACTAAAAACATTATCTTCAAAGATCCTTTTTACAATGAGTTTGCACCCATGGGAATCTGGATTAAATTAAAAGCATGTCAAATTGGCATACATAATTCAATATACCACATTTGGGTTCTAATGAGGTAAGTAAAAGGTACGTTTCACCCATAAGTGAGAATAAAGTTACCACCTATATGTAGTCCATTTTCATTTAGCTGCCTAGAAGACCACTCCAGCTAAAGCTTTTGTTCTTTTGATTTATTAGGCAGCAGCCAGACACTAGTCCACAGTGTTCTCCAAATTATAAGGCACATGTATCAAGCCCTCCATGTAATCTCATTGTAACCCTTCTCATTAACTTTGGGGGAAGACTAAAGTAGCCCATTCTACCTCCTATGGGGAGGGAGGTGGAAAAAATCCTCTAATAATACTGTATGCTTGTGTTACTATGGGCCAAATATGTTGATAAAATATTGTATGATTCAAAAAAAATTTATATGTATTCAGTACATTTAATTGAGAAATGTAAAAAAAAAATTCAATGTTAAAAAAAAAACAAAACAAACAGCAACTTTATCTAAAGAAATGCTCCCCCTCATCCCCAATTCCCATTGTACTGGACAACTTTAATCATTTTGTACCCCAGAGTCATTGGCAAAGATTGTAAAAGGGCAAAAGGGTTGCAAAACTGGGATTGGGGTTGGACCTACGCCCTGCTCTGCAAGTCCCTCCTAGATGGTCTTTCATTTCACTTTGAAAGATAGGGGTTTGTTATCCCCCATAGCCTTGGGGGCTCAGCAAAAATCAAACCTGAAAAAAATTCCATTTAATTTTATACTGATGATTATTATCCACATTTTAGATAAAAGAAAACATGGCTCAGAGAGTTTCACTCATGCAGTTAATGTCTAGTAAAGAAGAGTCTCCCAGGACAGTGTCCATTTCACCAGATTACACTGTGTCACGTAACAGCCCACACTCCAAATTTAACTCATTTAACTCATTAGAAAACCAAATCCAAACAGAGCCATATCTCCAAGGCTGCTTAGTTTTAAAGAACAGACCAATGACTGACTTAACAATGGCTTAATGTTAAATTAGCCTAGTAGTAACTACATGGAGCTCGTGAATTCAAATGCCCCAAGTTAATGTCTTTCTGCTTGAGATTCTATTTGAGAAAAGAAACTGCCACACTCCGACTTCACAAGGGCACTGAAGATTCTAAGTTTAGAATTTCCGAGCGTCTGAATTCCTTGGAAATCAGAATAACAGGATCCCAGTATTAGTTTATGGAATGTTTTAGAGGCATGTTCTTAATCTCACAATACATTCTCATTGGGACGGTGAGGATATGAGTGGAAAGAGTTAAAGACTGAGCAGCACTTTGAGGAAGGGGAGAGCTGTAGCCCCTGTGTCCTGGCCCAAATTTCTTCTCTCAATAAAGTAGGTTCTCATTTCCCAGGCCGATGGGAGCGGTTATGTTTGTACTGCCCACTTTTGAGAGTTCTGCGCATCAGCCACTTTAGATATGGGTTCTGAATAGAGATGGATAGATGATAGATGGATTACAGCTTCATTTGATTACAGAGCCATTGCATTATGGGTACTTAATTCATTACTTCATAAAGCTCCCTGAGATGGCTACACTGTGGAAAGCAGCAAGTCTAAAGATTGTTTCTCCCAGTTTGATGTTCTGGGACCTTTCCTTCCAAAATTGCCCCAGGAGACTAGCAATGCACAGGCATATGTGATTCTTTGTCCCAAATGCTTATATTTTCAAAAAGGAAGGACCCATTAGTCAAAGTCTCGAACTGAAACAAAACCAACCAAAATATTGCAGAATACACTGGAAGGTTAAGAAGAGATTCTCCCTTCACTTCTTCAACACAATGCAATAAATACTTTCCAAGCTCTTGTATTTTTAACTTACTAAAAGAAAAAAAAAGACAGAAACATAAAGTAAAAAACCCTTTCTGCTGAAAAGCAAAATTTAATTAAAATAAAGTACAATAAAAAAGAAATAAACATAAAAATTAAAAAGGATAAAATGCAATGCATTTTCTTGGGCACATAGTTTTCTACTACAGGAGTGTATTAAAATTAGTATTCATATCTATGGGACAGAGATTCTATTATTAAAGCTACTGATGGGTTTTAATATTATAAATATGTATGACTTTGTGAAACTGTAAGAAATATATTCTGCTCAAAGTTCTACTAATGCTGAATATTTTAATGAAACTTAATGCATTTTTATACAAGTGGTATAAATTATCTCCTTTAAAATTAGATAAAAACTATTTGAGAAATAATTATGAATATGTGTTCATTAGATTGGAGTTGGAGGACTCCTCTATGAGGGCATGAGATCAAATCCTTCATCTACCTACAAGCACTCATTTCCAGGATAATGCCCCTAAGCATATTATGGCAATTGAATCTCAATATTTAGAGAATTCTAATTCATTTCCACTCCTTCACAAAACCAAGTCATTCACAGGAAGTACTTCTTTAAAAGAGTGTAAACAGTTTTCTCCTCTATTAGGCCAGCAATCGGGTCTAGCCTGATCTAGTCCAGGCTCTGCTCAGCTCCACAGTATGAGCTAATCAGTTCTCCGGCGTTTCTTAGTTGCCAGCAAATGTTGTTCAGATTGTAGTTACTGAGTAGAGGTATGACACTTTCGTTGCTTTTTTCCCCCCCAGAGATGGCTCCCTTGTCTGTCTGCTCGTTGTCTGTTCACTGTGTCTGCTCCCTCTCTGCTCATTGTCTCTGCTCATTGTATCTGCTCGTCGTGTCTGCTTATTTGTCAGCTCCTTGCTTCACCTTGTTGCATCAGCTCATTTGGTGTGCTCTTCTTCTTTAGGAGGCCCTGAGAACTGAACCTAGGAACTCCCATGTGAGAGGTGGGCGCTCAACTACTTGAGCCACATTCACTTCCCTCTCATTCCTTTTAAGTTAATCCCAAGCCCTCCTCCTCTCCATCCTTGCCAGTTATCCTCCTATAACTCCACTGCTATTTGTCAATAATCTGTGTAAATAATAAATTTTCTCAAATTGTATTTCACCAACACTTGTACTAAAACTGATACCAGATGCACAATTGTATTTTTGTTGTCTCTTTTTTTTCTTTCTTCCCCTTATCCTGACTTCCCTCTGCCAAATCCTGATGCCAATGTTAGTGAAAGATGTACCATATACCGGAAACAGGTTATTTTCTGTACTGGCACAATCGAATAGTTGTAGTATATTTGCCACTTCAGTAAATATAAATATTACAAATATCCATATTTTAACACATCTCTCAGTATCACACACTAATGAGTGACTGTTTCTAGACCTAAAATAATATCAGTGTTTATTTTTACATTAAAGAATACTGCTTTGCTACTACTAGATTTTGTGTGAAAAACACAGCTTTAGCTTTATTTTAAAAGATTCATTTTGAAAAGGCTATTGATCACATTGAAAATTAAGGTCATCTATGCTGAACATTTTGTAGCCAGTGGTAGTAATCCAAACAGGAGAGAGTATGAAGAAGATGTGTTCAGGAACGTCCTTAGAAAATTTTCTGCTCCCTGCCAAGAAGGCGTTAGGTGTCTCTGGAGTATATGCCCTTTGGTGTATATAGGAATATTGGAATCTGTGTTGGGGACAGGTAGTTGGGGAAGGATGTGCAGGATACTTGATAATTTAAAATATACCTCCCCAGATGAAGTTTATACAATTCTTCTATTATTTACCTCCAATTTATGAAACCAACAATCTAGGTTTAATATCAAGAAAATATATACAATCTTGAATCCTGTGTTGGCCCCAGTGCAAAGATAATCATTAGCTATTTCTAAGCAAATGGAGGTGGTAATAGAGATGGGAAAACAGGAAGAGGATTCTTGCCACACCCTATTATTGTCGGCCCTTAGTTTCAAGGTTGTGTTCCAATGAATAGAATCCTTTTAACTTAACAGAGTTTAGGTTCTCCTCCAGGGGTTATATTTATTTCATTTAAACTTGAGTGACTGTTAATGTGGACTCACCATTTGGTCTCAACTATGATTACAGATTGCATAAAATATAGTTTTGCAGCAAACCATGGAACTTATTATTATCTTAGATATTAAAGAGAATAGAAACTAAGGGCTGCTTAAGGTAAAAAAAAATGTCTTTTGTTGGCACTTTCTTGGCTTTTGCATATATTTAAGAAATGTTTGTTTCTTTATGCCACCCAAATAGCAAGTATAAAAATATTTGGGATAATATTGTTTTTATATAGTGCCTTATTCTTGAAAATGTGCATTCACTTACATTATCTCTTTAGTCCTCATGATAATCTCGTATACTATGCTTTATTAGTCACATTTTATAGCCATGAAAATGAAGACTCAGAGTACTAAGGAAATTTCCCAAGATTATTCCCCTAGTAAGTGATAGACACTGAAACTCAGATTTTCTGATATAAAGCCAATGTTTTAGACATGGCTGACATATTTTAGACTTGGACCTAATGGTTGTACAATAATAATGTCTTTGTAATACCAAATCTTAGTGAATATAAATTGACTCTTTTCCTTGATCATCCTTTGGGAACTTTAGACTCCCCGCCCTACCCCCATTCTCTTCCCTCTTGAGTTGCTGGGTAATATTGGTCCTAGAAGTTACATATTTTTATCGGACTTGAATCCTCTATCATATGATTGCAAATGTATCATCTAATAAGAGTTTATTGGTTTTACAATCCCAATGAACATATTTAGAAATGTATCTAATTGTCATTTAGATAAGCAAAAAATGCAATGACCTAATAAGGAAATACACAAAAAATGCTGTAAAGAAAATGTTGTTGACAGCAGCAAAGATTCAACTAACTTTTGTTTCTTCCCTTTTTTACCACGTTCCCCCCAAATAAAAATCTCAAGACTTCTTACATGGCAAGTTTTTGGCTCACAAAAGCAAAATGTCACCTTTCCCTAAAGCACAAGTATTTGAAAGAAAATCCATGCTGCCAAAGAGACAGTAGTAATACACACTTCCTTTATTTTAACCATTTAAAAAAATAATCAGGTTCACACTTAAGCAATGACCTATCCAAGAGAAAAGAACTGTGATAAAAGATCAGTGATTTGAGAATGAGGTGCTAATGGCTGAGAGTAATTTTCATGGTGTGCTCTGTCCAGGACTCAAAATCAGTTTAAGCTGCAACCTCCCTCAGGGAAACAGTACATCTGGCCTAAGGCTGGTAATGAAAGTAGAGCTGATCTCCTCCCCTGAAACCTATTTGTTGCTTAACGAAAGATTGTTCCTCTTGAAGGGAGCCTCAAAGAATGTACAGACCAAAGTTTATTAAAGTGTGGTCTCTTATCTCAGGAACTTATGAAAATCAAGATGCTAGGGCTTTACTCCAGATCCATTCCATATTGTCTTTATCGCTTTCAGCGAAAACTGCAGAGTTTCTGCTAATATAATTATTTTTTAAAATTTGTGAGTCTTCTTTAAATCTTATTCAGGTCTAATCTATTGGATAGAAGCCATAACCCAAAATCTCTTAGCGATAACCCCTTCTCTACTTTGTGCTTCTGCAGAGGGACAATGACCTTAAATTTCTTAGATGCTTGATTAATTGAGAAGATCTATTAGTTACACCCTTATAATATTTAAAGGGTTTTTTGTCTATTGAATGGAGCATAAGGCAGAATCTTAAGTCATGCACTTTCTGAAGTCTTAACAAAGGATTTTGTGGTCACAACCTCAATGTCACCATGATTTCCTGAGAGTGACTTGGATTTGATCTTTACTTAGAAGTCATTTCTTAATTTTAGCATTGTTTGCATCTGGAGAGACTTAGAATCTCCAAAATCAGCCAGTCCAGCTCCTTTTCATCTAAAAATCCTTCCTTTAGCTTATTTCTTGTCTATGACATTTTTTATCAACAAGAAGAAACCACATGGCACCTTCAACACTCTCTGATTGGAAATCTCCTCAGCTAGATCACCTACCTTCAGTCCAAAATTCAAAATTCAAAATTCTATGAACAGTTGTACCAAGGACAATTAAGCTTTTACTAATCCTCTCTTCAAAATCTGTTCAGTTCCTCATCACTGATTGGTTCTAAAGCCACTATCACATAATTGTTTTTGTTTCAACAGCGTGTGTACAAAAATCTGTATTGCTTATCTATCATATATAAAAATTATCCAAACATTTAGAAGCTTAGAAGTAACAAACATTTGTTACTTCATGTAATTTCTGATGATCAGGAATTCAGGGATGGTTTAACTAGGTGGTTCTGCTTCAGGGTCTCACACGAAGTTGCACTCAAGGTATTGGCTGGGGATGGAGTCCTCTGAAACTTACTGGGGCTGGAAGATCCAATACAAACTCATTCAAATGGTTGTTGGTCAAACGTCTCAGCTGCTTGCCACCTGGATCTCTCCATAGGGCTATGACATGACAGCTGGCATCCCTCAGATCAAATGAATAAAGAGGGATAGAGAGTTATATCATATCATCTTTCATGACCTAGTCTCATAGTTAACAAAATTCTCCAACTGGATAGCCTGTAAGTTGTGAGGCAAACTCATTGTTTTGGAGTATTTTTCTGATACTAAAACCAGACAAAAACAATACAAAGAAAAGAAACCTACAGATGAATGCCTCTGATGTGCTTAAATTAAAATATATTCATGAAAATATGAGGCAATTGTATCTAGTAAAATACAAAAAGACTTCTACAACATGTCTAAGAGAGATTTACTCCAGATATGTATGTGGGTTAATGTTCAAAAATTAGTCTATAGAATCCACCATATCAATAGGTCAAAGAAGAAAAATCATGTGTCAATTGATGAAGAAAAAAATTTCATGAAAATCAACACCCATTCATGAAAAAAAAAATTTCTCAGGAAGAACTTCCTCAAATTGAAAAAGTTAACATCATATTTCATGTTGAAAACCTGAATAATTGTGCCCTAAAATCAGGAAGAAGACAAATATGTCCATGCGTACACTTATTTGACATGGTACTGGAAGTTCTAGCTAGCACAATAGAGCAAGAAAAAGAAATAAAAGGCATATAAATTGAAAAGAAAGCAATAAAATCATCCTTATTTGCCAGTGCCATGATTGTTATGTGGAAAACTGAAGGAATTTACAAAAGAATTCCTAGAACTAATAAATGAGTCCAACAAGATCTCAGGACACAAGATCAACACACAAAATCAACTACATTTCTATATGCTAACAATGAACATGTAAAACTAAACTAAAAAATGCACTCCTATTTATGGTTGCTCAAAGAAAATGAAATGCTTAGGTATAATTCTAAAAAAAACATTTACAGAACCAAAATTTACCAAAAATTTACCAAAACATTTACCAAAATTACAAAATGCTGATGATATAAATAAGGAGACCCAAATAAATGGACAGGCATAACATGTTCATTTGATTAGAAAACTCAATACTAGTAAATATTTTAATTCTCCTAAAATTGATGTGTAGTTTTAATGCAATTACTATCAAAATTTGTAGATACAGGCAGCTTATTCTAAAATGTATGCAGAAAAGTGAAGGACCTAGATTAACTTAATTTTTTAAAAAAAGAAGATTAAATTGGAAGATAAGGGATTAATATCTAGAACATATAAAGAAACCCTACAACTCAGCAATAAAAAGACAAACAACCCAATTAAAAATGCACAAAAACTTGAATAGTCATTCTCCAAACAGGAAATACAAATAGCTAAAATGTGCATGAAAAGATGCTCAAAATCACTAAGTATTAGGGAAATGCAAATCGAAACCTCCTCGAGATACCATTTCATATCTACTAGAATGGCCAATTTTAAAGAAACAGATAACTACAAGTGTTGGAGAGGATTTGGAGAAATAGGAACACTCATTCATTGTCGGTGGGAATGTAAAATGGTGCAGCTGCTATGGAAGACAGTTTGGCATTTCCTCAGGAAGCTAAGTATAGAACTGCCATATGATCGGGCAATCCTGCTGCTAGGTATATACCCAGAAGAACTAAAAGCAGGGACTTGTTCAGATATTTGCAGTTTATAGCAACATTATTCACAATTGCTAAAAGATGAAAGCAACCCAAGTGTCCATCAACTGATGAATAGATAAACAAAATGTCATATATACATATGATGAAATATTATTCAAGTGTAAAGAGAAATGAAGTCCAGATGCATGTGACAACATGAACCTTGAAGACATTAGGTTGAGTGAAATAAGCCAGAGTTAAAAAAAAACAAATATTGTATAAGGTCACTGTTATGTACTAATTATAATAAGCAAACACATAGAGTTAAAATCTAGAATATTGGTTACCAGTAGACAGATTGGGATTAGAGAATGGGGAGTTGATGCTTAACTTGTACAGAATTTCTCTTTATACTGATGGTAAAGGTTTGGAAATGGGTGTGATGATGGTAGCACATTATTGTGAATGTAATCAACAGTTCTGAACTATATAGGTGAATGTGGTTAAAAAGACAAAACTTTAGGATGTATATCTTATTAGTATAAAAACTAAAAGATAAAACATAGGACTGCACAACACAGTCTATTTTAGATGATGGACCATAACTAAGAGTCCAAGTATAAAAATGTTCTTTCATGAATTATAACAAATGTATGATACTAATATAAGATGGTAATTATAGGGGGGTACGTGGGAAAAATACACCTAATATAAATAATGGATGATAGATAGAACTTTTTAAATAATCTTTCATCAATTGTAACATAGTTAAAAATAGTACAATTATTTTAAAAGTGCTGTCATCAATAGTAATAATTGTAAAACACCAATGCAAGGTGGTGGTGGTGGGATGGTGTATGGGAATCCTTTGTACTAAGCATGATCGTTTTGTAAGCTCACAACTTCTCTAACAAAAAAATGAATAAAGTGGAAGGAATCACTCTAATAGATGTTATACCTTAATATGTAGCTACGGTAATCAAGACAGTATGGTGATAGTGGAGAGGCAGACATGTTTAACAATGGATCACTGGAACAGAGTACAGAATCCATAAATAGATCCACACAAATATGCCCAACTTATTTTCAACAAAGATGCAAAAACAATTCAGTGAAGGAAGAACAGCCTTTTCAACAAATAATACTGAACTGAACATCCATATGTAAGAACAAAACAAAACAAAACAAATCAAAACAAAAGGATCTCAATTTAAATCTCATACCTTAAACAGAAATTAGCTCAAAATAGATTACAGCCTTAAATATAAAACGTAAAACTCTAAAACCTTTAGAAAGAAAACTAGGAGATACTCTTTGGGACCTAGGACAAGGAGAATAGTTTTTAAAATTAATGACAAAATCATTATCCATAAAAGGAACAATTAATAAATCAGAGCTCATAAAAATTAAAAACTTTGAACTCTCAAAACTCAAAAATTTAAAAAAATCTGATTATAAAATGAGCAACAGATGAACTGACATTTTATCAAAGAGGATAAACAGATGTTAAATAAGCACAAGAGAAGATGTTCAACATCATTAGCCATTAGAGAAATTCAAATTGAAACCAAAATGAGAGTTTAAATGTAATGGTAGCAATACACCTACCAGAATGACTAAAATTAAAAAAAAAAAAAAAACAGTAACATCAAATGCTGGTGAAGATGCCAAAAAACTGGATCACTCATATGTTGTTTGTGGGAATGTAAAATGGTACAGCTACACTAGAAAATATTAGGGCAATCTCCTATAAACATGTAATTCTTATACAACTCAGCAATTGACTCTAGAGCATTTATCTCAGATACATGAAAACATATGTTCACACAAATACATGTACACAAATGTTCATAGCAACTTTATCTGTAATAGCCAAAGATTGGAAACAACTCAAATTATCTTCACCAGATAAGTGGTTAAACAAAATGTGGTACATCCATATCAGTATTCCATATTGCTGGAATACTACTCAGCAATGAAAAAGATACATGGAACTACCTGATGGATCTCCAGGGAATTATGTTGAGTGAAAAGCTTGTCTCAGAAGGCTACATACCATATTATTGAATTTATATTACATTCTTGAAATGATGAAATTTTAGAGATGGAGAACAAATTCAGGTTTCTGGGCATTAGGGCTGGGGAAGAAAGGGATGGGTGTGGCTATAAAGGCATAGTATGAAAGAGCATTTTGGGAGAGATTCATAATTGTTTGATTGAATAGCTGTTCAATGTGGTAGTGGTTACATGAAAAAACTTTTTTTTTCCAAAAAAAAGGCTAACCAGAAACTCTTTCTTTCACTCTATAGTTAGAATCATTTCACCAAAATAGGGAAATAAGGAGGAAACTATAATAATAACTAAATAATAACTAAATAAAGCAATGAAATGCTGTTGGGGTTCACTCTGGTAATTATCGGAGTGGAGTCAAGATGACTTGTACTCCACAATTATATATATTCACTAGAAAATATCTGAATAACTGAACATTTTTATAATGTTGTGGCAGGGAAGCCTTTTTTTAACCAATTTTATTTATACATATTAATAAAGCATACAATTCATGCAAAGTGTACAATCAATGGTATTTGCTATAATCACATAGTTGTGCATTCATTACTTCAATCATTATTAGAGCATTTTCAATATTTCCATAATAATAATAATAAACAAAAAGCAGACAAACAAGAAAATTGTTCACCTCTCAATCTCTCTATAAGAGAAGTCTTTTATAAGTATGATCTCAAACAGAAGGCATAAAAAAGAAAATGGAACACTGTCTACAAAAGTTTAGAAAATCACCATATTTAAAGGGCAAAAGATAACCGGGGAAAATATATTTGCAACACATATGATGAAAATAGGCTTATTTATTTTATTAAAAATGTTTTTTTAAAATGCAATAAACATAAAAAGCAGTAGAAAGACAAGAAGAGGTTGTCAACAATTAGCACAGAAAAAATAATATAAATGACAGATAGGCATGGGAACTAGGTCAGACCTTAAAGTCCCATTCAATTTTGAGGACCAGTGAGGATGACTGTATATGTGAGTTACTTTTATTTCAATCCCCTCCATCTAACAAACAATAAATAAAGAAGAATGTGCCTTAAATGAGAATACAATTGAATAGACAAGTCCCCCTGACCTCCCTTGTTCCTTGGGTAGAAGGGCTTGCAGTTCAGTATTCTAATCAGTTAGTGTGTAGTAGAAACTCCACAAGGTCAGTGGCTATCAGAGCCTCTTTTATACATTTTGGCTGGGGAAAGGTGGCAAGTCTCAGGGCTTTGTTTATTCCCACAGAAGGTTGTATACTTCATTGTTTTTATTTCTGAGTTACAAAGTCTCCAGCAGGCCTGTCTATGCCAAACCATGACCCATATAAAAGAAGCTGTGTCTAACTCAAGAAAGAGAGGTGAGAGAGAAAGAGATAGAGATAGATAGAGATAGAGAAAGAGAAAGAAAGAGAGAGGAAGTAAAGTGTATTAAATAAAGAAGAAGACACGGGTTTGTTTGTTTGTTTTTTACCTTTCAACATGTCAAAGGTTAAAAATCCATTAATGTTGAGAGTTGGTAAAGGTTCATTGAATAGACACAATTATGGAGGAGAGAAAAATCAATACAATCACTTTAGAAGCCAGTCCTGTACACTTGAAAAACAGGGATGGTCCAGAAAACCCCACCCCACTCCCCATTATTTTGTGTTCCAGAAACAGTTATTGCCAAGTACAACCCATTCTTACGTGACTTAGATAAGATTCGTGGATGCCCCTTCTTTTCCTACAGCATGGCCAGACAGATTCTGCAAATTCCCATTCTTTGATTAGCTGAAGTTTTTGTCCCCAGTGACCAATTTGGACAAAATACTCACTTATGTGATTTAACCAGACTTTAGTTAGGCTTCTCCCCTTCCCTCGGTCCGGTGGACTTTGCCCACCCTGTGTACTGGAATGAAGAGCAACCCCCAGAAAATCGACTGACTCCGGGAGAAGTATTCCCTGATTGACTGTGTCTCAGCCCCTCCCACTCATCCCACACCCCCACATCCTATTCTTTCTAGTCTTGTTTACTCCTCCTATGAAAGAAAACCCGTTTATGGCAGGCCTTTGAGAGGTTTGCAGTCTTCCAGTTGGAGCATCCTCTTTTTTGCAATACTCCCCATACCTCTATAGCAATAGCTGTTTTGAATAAAGCCTCTCCTTACCTACATCCCGATTACTTTTATTTTACAGAACATTTAGAAATGTCTATCAAAATCTAAAGTGGGAGTTCCCTTTTACTCACCAAAACCTTTCTTGGATTTTTTTTTTTGAGCAAAAATACCTGTCCAAGTGTGCTAGAAAAATATGTGTCAGAACATTCACTACAGTATTACTTAAAATATTAAAAATAAACAGATACGATCACCCCAAAAATCTAAATACTTATCAATAGGGCACTCCTAAATAAATCATTTTACCCATACATTAGAATATAATACAGTTATAAAAATTTTAAGTGTTACTTCTCATTATGTTGATGTGGGAAGAGGACCATAATACAGTGTTAAAAGAAAAAGGCGACAGACATAACATTGCACTGTGATTCCATTTGTTCAAATTTGTGTGTGTGTATATATATATATATGGAGAGAGAGAGCGAGAGAGAGAGTGAAAGAGACAATGTATACATGTTGAAAAATTTTCTGGAACTATATAATACAAAAGTCAGTTTCCAGTGAAAAATAGTATTTGGAGGAAGGGAGGAAGAGACTTTTAGATTTTTCTTTATACATGTTTTTCCCATTTGGATGTTTATAATACATGCATACATATATCCTTACATATTGACCAAGGCTACTTTTTTTCTTGACCAAGCTGCGCTCTTTGGCCCTCGCACAACCCTACCTGCTTTTCCCTGCAACGCTATCTACCTTGAAACTAATCTTCCAGTTTTCTGACTGCAGAGGATAAAACTCAGACTGCAGGAAAAAAAATTCAGACATGAGCTTTTACAAGTATCCAAATTGCCCCCAATCTCACCCTCCCCTCTTCTCCATCTAATAAAAGTGTTAGATGACCTGCTAATACTTTTCCACTGACCTTGTCCTGAGTGTAAAATTCAACAGCCTCCTGCCTTCCTCAATGTTGATCTCTAGTCTCTCTTCTCTGCTGCAGTAGTCCTTGAATAAAGTCATCCTTGCTTGTTTAACACTGTCCAGTGTAAATTTTTCTTTGATATACACATACATACATATAGTCATATATACCATATATATTATATAGCTTTATTTTTAAAATCACCATATAATAAACTTCTCTTTTTCTTTCTGTATACAAGTCTATGAATTTTACCACATGTCTAGATTAATGTAACCATCACAATAATCGGGACACAGAACAGCTCCATCACCCAAAATATCTCCCTCACATGATTCCTTTATAGTCAAATTGCTCCCCAACTTATGATCTGATCTCTGTCACTATAGTTCAGCATTTTTGTGAATGTTATATAAATGATATCATATAATCTATAACTTTTTGAGATTGGCTTTTCTCACAAGCATAGTATTCTTAAGATCCAGCTAACATGTTGCATGTATCAATAGTTTGATCTTTTTATTGCCAAGTAGTATTCTACTGTGGACCTAACAGTTTATCTATTCATCCTTTTAAGGACATTTGCGTTGTTTCCAGGTTTTGGAAATTCTGAATAGAAATTCCATCAATATTTGCATACAGATTTTGTATGACTGTCAGATTTCATTTTTTCAGGGTAAATGCCCAGGGGCTGAATTACTGCCTCATATGGAAAGAGTGTGTTGAACTTTTTGAGAAAATGCCTAATCATTTTCCAGAATAGCTGTACATTAAACATATTTTTTACAATAAAAAATCTAATTAAAATAACATGGACTATGTGGCCATTAATATTTTCATTAGGCATTTGGTTTCTAAGGATGTTCTAGGAGATTGTAAATTCTTTAGGACACTTGAAACACATCATTCTAGATGCAAAAAGGTTGCTGGTTTCAGGCAAGAAGATAAATAGAAATATTTGCATGATATTGCTTGAAGTTTTGATATCCTGTGTGTTCTGGATAGAAAAACATGCTGAGATTTCAGTGACATGAGACTGATAAAAAAGAAGTGATTCACAGCTTCCCTCCCTAAATTCAAGTTATTATAAGAAGAACAGAAACTTAGAAGCAAATACTGAACTTGGTAAGGGCAACTTGGTGGTAACATACAAGTGTGTTACAAACTCAGGCAGGATCCAGGCAAGAGTTGGAGCAGAGATGGGGAGTGGGATATAGATTTCTGTAAAATAATTTGAAGAACAATCATAAGAGCTTTCCGGTAGCTCTCTTACTAAAAGCCATGCAGGGCATCAGAAAGCACCCTTGTTTTAGTTTGCCAGTCTGCTATGATAAATATGACACAATGGAATGGTTTAAACACCAATGGAGATTTATTGGCTTAAGGTTTTGAGGCTAGAAGCCCAAAACTGAGGTGTTATCAAGGTGATGCTTTCTCCCCATAGTCCGTAACATTCTAGGGATGGCTGCTGGTGATCCTTTGGGGTCCCTGCTTGCATCTCTGTCTCGAATCACATGGTGAGGCCCTCTCTTTCTTTTCCCACTTCTGTTGACTTCAGGTTTTGGTTGACTTCTGGCTTTAAGCTCCTCCCCACAGCTTTCTCTCACTTTGGCTTCTGATTTCTTTCTCTTTATAAGGTCTTTAGTAATCTGGATTAAGATCCAACCTCATTCAGTTGGGCCACACCTCAATTTAAAGTAACATCTTCAAGAGATCTATTTACAATAGGTTCATACCCACAAGAATGCAGATTAAGAATAAGAATATGTATAAATTGTGGTACATAATTCAATGTACCATAAGCCCTTAAACCGTATTTCCATATTCTTAAGTTGCCAGAGTTTTCTTTTCTTCATTTTCTTTTCTTTTTTCCAAAGGAAAATAGATTTTCTCATTGTACTTCATCTACTTAGTCAACGTCTAAAGGTACTCCCTTTTAGCCCATCAGATCTTCAGCCACTTTTAACTCATGTATTCCTTCACTGAAAATTGTTTCCTAAACTCTTACTCTATTTCAAGCATGCACAGTGGGGAGTTAATGTTTTATTGTTAAAGAATTTCAGTTTTGGGTGATAGAAAAGTTTTGATAATGGTGGTGGTAAAGGTAGCACAACATTGTAAATGCAATTAACAGCAATGAATTATATGTTTGAACGTGGTTCTAGGGGAAATTTTATATTGTATTTATGTTACTAGAATAAAAATTTAATAAAAAGCTATTTGCCTGTACAATTCAAGCTGACGCCTTCAGAGTTTCTGTTATTAAAGCTTTCTTCTTTGTAGAGTTTACATTATGTAATGGGGTTTCATTCACCTGTAGTGAGTTGGATCTTGGATTCCATCACAGTTCCATTATTCACAGGCTTTGGAAGTTGGAAATGTTATTTAAATTTTCTAAGCTCTAGTTTCCTTACCTTTACTGAGGGATTATGTCATTTATCATACAGGTAGATGCATGTACCAGAGAACATAAGAGACAAAAGCCTCACTACAAGCAATTTAAATTCAGTGAATGAAGAGAGACCAAACATATTTCATATGGTGATAAATGCTAAGGTAGAAGCTTAAAGTGGGATGGTGTGACTGCAAGTCTGTGTTTCATCAGAGTGTTTTAAGTAGGGGCATGGCATGATTTGACTTACATCTCCCTAAGATCACTGCATCTAATGCTGTGTAGTATGTAGACTTCTGGGCAAAGGAAACTATCCCAGTGGTTCATAGGTAAGATGATGGTGACTTGATCCAGGTGGTAGTAGTAGAGCAGAAAGTATGGACACAATTAGGATATAGTAAAGGGGTTAGAAATTGAAGGCATTTTCCCCTCTTTTATTTCTATGTAGGAATTCTATAATTTACATGCTCACCTTATTTTCATGTGTGGCTGCTGAAACTTGAGAGAAAAGAGGTTTGGATCAAGTGTTGCGCTAATGCCAGATGTTGGGATAATGAGACCTAACTGTAATTTTTTCAGTCCTAATTGAGTTATAAAATGTCAGTGCCTCACAAGAAGTAGGTAAGAGCACCAGATGGGCTCCTCTCCACCATGGATAAACACCAATGGCCCCACCCTGCTTCACCCTCTCTTGATAAAGCCCTTGCTTATCAAGGGATGACAGTTATGATGATAAGCAGATGAGTTCAATTAGGAGAAGACGATATTGTGAAATCAATAAATGTAGGACTAACCATTTGTAAAAAGTTGGATGTCAGATGCCATATTGCTTGTCCCACAAGACTGCTTAGCATCACTCACACAATTCCCAGTTTTGTATGAGCTATTTTGGTCATTGTATCCGGTTCAATATTCTATAAATGTGGGGAGAATTTGTCTATTAAGAACGGGGATAGAGGGCTGAATAGTATGGCATGGTTAATGTTTTTCAATTCTGATTTCCTTACCTGTAAAATGGGAAAAATACCTGTCCATATAAGTTATTGTATGGGGAAAAAGGTATAAAGCATCAAGAACTGCATGTGGAATGTAGCAAATACCTGATGAATGTTGACTATTATTTACTATCAAGCTTTGAGACATCTTTGGAGCTATGGGCCCCAAACAATAAGTTAGAGAGAAGGGGATCACAGCCCAGAAATGGCGAGTTAATAGGAACTGTGTAGGATCCCAATAATTTGGCTAGGGTGGAAGAGGGGTGGAAAGCTAATGATTATAATTAACATGCACAAGAATAAGCATATAGGAGATATGAAGTATTTTAAATTGGAGGCCTTTCCCAGAAGATGATACACAGGATCTAGATCTGATTAGCAGAGAGAATGATTGTGAAGCATGGCTGGTATTCCCTAGTGCAAAACTGGTTGCTAAGACAA
>PVKH010000556.1:0-36611 GCA_004027955.1 Chaetophractus vellerosus
GCCCTGCCCGTGGTGGCTTTTTGCCTTGCCCACGGCGGCTCTGCCCCACCCACGGTGGCTTGCCTTTCTCAAGGCCGTCTGCCTGCTCGGAGAGGTCCCCGGGAACCGAACCCGAGGCCTCCCATGTGGTACACCGGTGAGCTCTTTATCCACTGAGCTATCTAGCCGGGCCAAGAGATTGTGTTCTTTACCTCTCATTCTGAGATTCTCATTCTGTGAGTCCCCACTAAAGTGTCTGACACCATAGCATGGGCTTTTACATTGATTATTTATCTTATATATATGCCTTTCTTGATAAGGAAAATAAAACATAGATTCCTTTAGAGTGATGGCTTACAAACTTTTATTTAATCATTGATTACTTCATAGAAAATTTTATGAGATGCCCAAAATTTTATAAGAAGCGCCTATGGTCCATAATAGATTGATTAAAAGCATGTGTTAATAGTATATTTCTAAGTCCAAATTTAGACATTTTTTAGCATAAACTCAGATTTTAAGATTATTTTGATAACAGTTGATGTTGAGGATTTGGATAATTGTTGCTAATTTACCTAGCCACAGCATCCAACTTAGTTCAGCACTAACATAAAAATATCTGCTTTACTTTGGTCATTTTGTTTGTTTGTTTGCTTTGTAATTTTAGTATATTCTTCACTTGAACTCATTTTAGAAAATGCAAAAAATAGTAATTCTATTTCAAATTTACCTAATTAATATGTAAATATAAGTACTCCTTGCATTCCTTATTATAAATTTAAAAAGAATAAGTACTCCAAACAACCTTATCATGTTTAATACCATTTACTAGTGAATATTGTTGCCATATTTGAATTATTCTTTAAGAATCTGGTGACAGCTATGGACTTTCTCATCAGAAAAGTATGCATGAACATAAAAGTTTATGTACTCTTTTATGTGGCTGTCATAGAAATAATCATCAGAATCAAAACACTGAACTGAACTTGTCACTCTCTATCTCAAAACCTTTAGTAATCCTCCATCTCCTACATTAGAGATTCCAGACATCTTATGATTGTATATCAGGAGCTCCTATGATCCAGCCTCAGACTGTGTTTCCAGCCTCAGACTGTGTTTCCAGCCTCATCTTCTACACACCCCACATTCTATTAAACTATTTGTGGTTCTCTAGATTGATGTCCATTAAAAGGTTCATACTTTTGCTGATGTTTTCTCTCTCCCTACATTGCCTATTGGAATTCTGTTCTTTGTTTAAGGCTAACACTAAGCCTTACACTAAATCCTTGAAACAGAAATAATAGTCCCTCTTCTGTACTCCCTATAGATATTTCACCCCTCTTTTTGTGGCATTTATGTTAATTTTACCATAATTATTTATATATCCGTTTGTTTCATAGGACGATAGTAATCTTTTGGGGAACAGGATCAGTAGGTTATTCATCACTCTATTTCACAGTGCCTCACACATAGTAACTACTAAAATCTTGCCTGTGAATGAAGCACTCAGTGAGACAGAAGGAAGACTGCTCTAATGCAAAACTAAATCAGAATCACTGGAAGAACTATGTTTTTTGTTTTTGTTTTTGTTTTTGTTTTTGTTTTGTTTTGTTTTTAATAGTTTCTAAACTATTTTAAACTATATTGGTTACAGATAATTCAGTCTTAATTAGCATCATAGCAGTAGAACCTACAAATACATTTTTTTCTTAAGTGCCCAAGGCGATTCTGGTGTATAACCAGCTTTAGAAATTGCTTGGTTTGAATTTCTTCATGTTTGGTTAGATTAAAATTTGAGTTAAAATAAAAAAATAATAAAACAAACAGCCTTTTATACTTATTTGGATCATGTGCTATTCCTGCTGAGTAATCATCTGTAACATTTGGATAAAATGAGATTAATGCCAGAAAGTCTTGTGAGCCATGGACAGAACCCATAAAAGCTTGGCAGTGGAATGTTGGCCATTGACCTGTAGGTCACTGTATGAAGTTTGTTCATTCTCTGCTAAAATTTATTTCCATTCCCTCTGTATTTGCAGGACATAGCTCGCATTTTGCAAGAAAAGGAATTACAGGAAGAGAAAAAGCGAAAGAAGCACTTTCCAGATTCCTCTGGATCCAAGCCTTATGGAGATAGTTACTATTATGAAGATGGAGGTAACGTTACGTACATCATGACTTACTCCATCCTTAGACTCAATCTCAAGAAACCCCTTTGAAATTTGTCTTTTATACCCAGGACTGGCTACATTTAGATTTATGACTTATTCTCTCCAAATCTAATGAATTCATCTATTTCTTAGTTGTGTGACCAGAGCCATTTTTATTGCTATTAGAACTCAAATTTGGTTTGGTAAGACTTGGCATGCATTCTTGTGTGCTGTAGCCACTTAGAATGCTGTACTACATTCTAAGCACATACAGTGGGATATGGAAAATGATGGCTGAATCTCTGAACTTGACCTTTCTCAAGGAAGTCTGGGAAGTACTGTTTGAAGCAGCAAAGTGTCATGATTAAAGAAGGTACACCATACATCATTTTCTGGGTTACAAAGCTTTTTTCCTTGCTCCTTCTCTTTAATCTAGGCCAATTTGAGCTTGCTGATGACAAACAGTATCAGATTTAAGATTTTCCATTCATGCTTTCTTCTTGATGCTTTTTTATTTGATTACAATGTAATTTCTAACTGAAGGATAGAAATTCTTCAAAATTCAGCTTCTCTAGTACCTGCTTTTGCAGTGTGTGATTGGTGATGGTGGCAGTTGTAGTATTAGTGATTCTTTATCTTAAACGTGTGTTGGGAAAGGAATATTTGCTATTATTCTTCAGCCCTCAAAAACTTGCCAAAGGAAACACATTTCCTATAGCTTCCAGTGTCAGTATTTCCTGAAGTTCAGCTTGGAGACCAGATTTAGGATAATAAGTGAATAAAATCTACAAGCAACTATTAGATAATAAAGATTTTACGGTCAAAATACCAAAGGTCTTTGCAAGTGAATTATCAGTTGCTTCTCTATAATGCCATTATAAAATGGTAAGTAGGTATTTCTCTTCAATGAGTAGAATGAAAGGAATGCATAGATAGTAGAATTATTATATTCTTGTCTAGTCACATTTTTGCCCTAAATTTATCCTAATTAGTAGAGCTAAGCTCTAGACCTGTTTAGTAAGCAGGTCGATTCTCTGTTTTTTTTAATTGCTTGATGTGTTCTTCCTCCATTTGTAGTATTCAGCTCTTTCTGATAGTTATCTTCTTTATGCTGTTTTCTTCTGTTGGAGTCAGGTATTACAACATTTAAAAGATGAAATATTTCCATATTTTGCAATATTAGACACTAGAAGATAAAGAGTTATTCTTTGTCTTTAAAATCTTAGGAATGTGGTTTGGTGTTTTTTGTTTGTTTTAATTTTTAATTCTGTTCTGGAGACATGCTTATTCCAAATAATAACTATTTTAAAGTTTTAAGTCAATAAAATCATTAGGAAGGCATGTAATTAAGTATATGAAAGTCTTTATTTTAGGGTTCCTTTATTATTCAAGCAGGTACTAACTTGTTGATGGGACTCAAGCCTAGCTATTTTGACTAGGTTACTTTCTATCAGATTTGCATGTGTAGGATAGGAGACAGTGTTAAAAATTCAGGAACACCTAAAATTTTTTTAAAAAATCTATTCTGAATTTATTTTTCCTTCTATTGTAAATGTATAAAAAGTGGCACATATGCTTGTTCATTAGGATTGGGGGAAGATTGGGATACAGGAAGTAATGACCTTCCTGAACAAGTGCATGTAGAATTGGGATTCCTCTTGCCTCAGCTGTGTTGTTGGAATATTCTCTATTCCTTAACATGTGATCCTCATTTATATGCCTTTGAGTTAGACCAACTTTAGTTCCACAGAAACCATATTACAGTTCAGCTGACATCTACAAAGCAATTTCTGTGTTCTTTGCAGTGATCCTTTTCCAACACATCTGGGAAATTCTTTCATTTGTACTTCTCTATCATTATGTGTAATATGATTTTTGTCTTACTTGCATAAGAATGACATTGTATCATTACAAAAATGATCTTCTTTTCAGCATTTACTTTAGTTATTCTTTAATAATCTTCGCTCTTTTTGCAATGATCATTTGTAGATTTTTCTACAAATTTGAAATTATCTAAAGCATCTGTCAAATTTATATCAACAGTTAAGCTGTGTGCCTATTTATTTGTAAGTCCATGTTTTTCTTTCAAAGCCACTTATCATTATTGCAGACATATTAATGATTTTTTAAAAATCATAATCTTTGGAGTCATAAGACCTGTATTCAAGTTCTATCTCTTCCTTAGAACAAGCATAATTTTAAGAAAGTTATCTATTATAATATATTTAAGCCTGTTTTCTCATCTGTAAAATGGAAAGTCTAAAAATGCATCTTTCATGGATATTAAGATCAAATAAGATAATTTTGTTGTACTATTGTTTATACATATATCAGAGTTATATGTGTAATATAATATTTTTCATAGCTAAACAAAAATCATTTTATTTTGAAAGACAAACATGGAGGCAAATGTATAAAATGTAAATAGATATACACTTTGGCTATGAGGGACTTAATTATATTTGCCAAAAAACTTGATCTCAAGTAACATGTAAATCTCAAATCAACTGGAAGGGGTTTTAAACGACTCAAACTGGTCCCTCCTTCCCTATTATTTATTTCCATCCCAGGTTTAAAGATATCACAACAGGTAAATTAGATAGTAAATATTTTTTCCATTCAGCCATATGAACGTGTTGTGATAGCTCTGCTCTAATTCTTACAACACATTTGCCTAAAGTAAAACTACTATTATCAGTTAACTGTTCAGAAAGAATAAATAATAAGGCAAAACAAAACAATCACAGCTTCACAAATCATGTTGAAAACAAAACCCTTATTGTTTCTTTTGGATTTAAAGGAGAACTCCACTCATGCAACTCTCTGGACTCATTGGTATTAGCACTGTAAACCATTGTTCCCTGGATGTGACCTTTATTTAAATAACTGGTCAATATCATATTTATTTATAGCACTAGTCAATTGACTGCTTCTTAGCTGTCAAGAAATACTTCAAATAGTAGTTTGGTTAAAAGAGCAGATACTTTCCTATCACAGAAACAGACAATAGTTCTTTTGTTTTTATGTAAAAAATAAATTTAACCATGAATTATGGAGATAAATACTTTTTACAGACTGTTTAGAAGACAGATTTCAATCTAGATGTTATCTTCGTAGCAAATTTCCTTTTCTTCTGGAAAGCTAAGAGGAAACACTTTGAGTTTTTGAGTGGAAGCTTACCACATCAGTGATACAGTTACCCTTTATCAGATTAACAATACCAAAGTATTTAAAAACCCACAAAAACCTAAAAACTGAGAAAACATACAGTACTTTATTTCCTTTACCTCCTATAAAAATTACCATGGCTATTTCAAATGCAAATCAGCTAGTGTTTAATTCCAACAGGGAACAATGTATTTTACCAATTTTCTGTGGAATTAGGATTACTGCATTTTTTTCCAAATCATAGTTATAGTCTTAAATAATGTTAAAAAAACATGTTTTTACAAAGTATATATTATTTTGCTTCTTTAGTCTCATTGTATGCTTGTGCCTAAATGAGACCTAACAAAAGCACTCATCTAATGTTCTATTTTAGAAGTTTGCAATAAACTTGGAAGCTTGTATATATAGCACATACTAAAAGCTACCTATTTTTCTACAAAGAAAACAGTATCTTAATTTTTTTGAAATATGTTTAGGAATTGACCTCTTTTTACTTATTCCATGCAGGCATTAGCATCCCTTTTTAAATTTTTTCTACTGCTAAGTTTCAATTAAGATTGGGAGCAGAGTTATCTAAAGATAACAGGATTATTTATTCATTAAAAATCCTCCTCCACTCCGTCCATTTCCACATTGAACTATAATATAGGGCTATTTTCTGAAGTGGTTGAGAGTGGTTGTGTTAGCCAACTAAAGGGGAAAATAGAGGAATACTAAAATTTGTGGATTATTTCTCTGAATTAAGCTGAAATTAGCCACATTCTGAAAAGACCAATAGAGCATTATCATTTTCAGCAAGAATATTTGGAAAGCCTCTGAATGAAATCACAAAATTCATGTTTTTCTGCCTTACAAGACTCCACTCCCCACTTTTCTCCCAATACCAGTTCCAAATTGGTTTTATAAATAGAATTTAACATTTAATGACTGCTATTGTTGTTATTGGCAAATATGAGAATACTGTCTTAAACTAATCAGGATCAAGCTCTTCTTTCAAATTTAAGTTCTTTTACTTAATTTTATTTTTGCATTTTACCTTTTTGGTTAAGTACCTAGAATCCTTTATGTATGCGTAGACCATTCCAGTAAACACTCATTTCCTCTTCTAAATTTAAATTGAAAAGGCAGTTCTATTTTAAAATGTTAAGCTTGGGCCCTCTCTCTCCTATGTGCAGTGAATTCATACTATCATGAAGTTAACCTGCATTTCTGTTTTTCACATCCTTCCGCCTCCACTCAGACCAGTCAAGGTCGAGAAGGGCCAGGGAATTGGGTTCTGGATTCTCAAGGCCTCGTAGACTCCAAAATGATGGGAAACCTGTCAAGCAGAGGAAGGAGAAACCAAAAATTCCAATGGAGAACTTGGAAGAGCTGGAAGATCATCATTTATCAGAGAGATCCCTGTCTTCCCCTAGCTGGAACAAAGTGAGAGATGTTTCCCAAATTAACATTGAACAACACGAAAAGAAATGGTCTGGTCATGAGAGGCTCCGGCAACCCACACTTCCCAGGATCAGGAGTGAGGTGTTTCTGAGCACTGACTGTGATGACTGGGAAGCTAACAGTAGCCATCAGACTCGGAAATGGGAAAAACAGTCCCAACACCAAGACCGACTTTTACCCAAGCACTACAAGGAAGCTATATGTGGGAGGGACCATGGGCAGGGTGAGCACAGAGAAAGGAGACACAGGCCAAGGACTCCTCCCTTGTCAGAGAGTGAGAAACAGCTCCATCTCAGTGACACAGGTAATAAAAGGCAGTCTCATTCGAAGCCATGGTACAAACCAGTATATTTATAATAAGCATTTTAAGCAGCCTTTTCTTCCTTTCTACTTTGTGCTCATGGCTTTGAAATTAATCCTGCGGCCTAATATTACAAAAAATGATTTTCTTACACAAAATCTATAAGAAGTAAAATATTGTACCTTTTCCTTTCTGTCTTTTGTGAGAATACACTAATTCCTTGGAAGGTTCTTCTAGCCCCAGGTAGTTCAGTGGAGGTGCCCATATCCCAGAAGCAGGTCTTCATTTGCCAATACTATATGTCAGAGATTCTGATACCAAATCAAAGCTCCTGAATTTCTGGCTTTAGGTGAGTGAATCCAGAATTCTGGTGATACCGACTTCATAGTATTTGCCTAACTAGAAGACCAACAGAAAGGAATCTGGGAAGCACTAGATTTTTCTTGGCCTCATTTTCCAGATATAAAATGAGGAGGTGAGTAGGCAGTCCTTTTAAGATAGCATTTTTTAAATTGTGGGCCTCAGTTCATTTTCATCAGAATCAGCTGGCCTGCTTGCTAAAAATGTGCATTTTTGAGTCTCTCCTATATTTACTGAATTATTATTTCTGCATTGGGGCCTGGCAATTTGGGCATGTTTTCAATCTAGAGGTGATTTTTAAGTAGTCAAAATTTGAAAACCATAACCTGAAGTTAATATTTGTGCTCTTTCTCCAACTCTTAACTCTGTAGTTGATGTTCTGAAGCATCAATAACCAGGTAAGTTCTTGTACCTGTATAGGACTGAGATGAATAATAAGAGTTAAGTCTCAGATTTTTGACATCACTAAGGCTTAATTCTGAAGTCTATCAATTAAACAGTAATGGCTCTTTCTGTTCTTTCCTGACAACTGCTGTGGCAATGTTTTCCATGTGGCTGTAACACTGGAAATCAGCAACATACTATCTGGTATTTTAATTACCATACTTATCTTCCTGATGCCATTTTACTCTCATGGAAGTTTTACAGAGATGGAAGGGTTACTGGGAAAGGAGGACTAAGGAGGCACCTGTTCTAATTTTCTTCCTCATCCTTGCCAAATTAAGCTCCTCTTCTGGTTTGGAAACTAGTTTCTAGGTTTCAGATTCAGTTCAATACAGTCAGTTCTTTCGATCACTTTATTACTTATTACAGGACTTGGTTATAAAGAAAATTAAAATTCACTTCAACAAGCCATACTGAGTATCTACCGTAAGTATTCTTGTCTCAGGCTTTGTGCTTGGATCTGAGCCTTAGAGGGTTAATAATCAAGCCAAAAAGTTGGATATATAAATTAACAATTGCAAATGGAATGAGCTTCTGCGGGGAACCGTGAACAAAGCTCTATGGGAGAATAGGGCAGGGAGTAATAAAAGTTATCTGGAGCAGACTTCATGAAGAGCTTACAGTATATCCAAGTTTAGACAGACATATTGCTGCTCCACAGGTGTGAGGGACTGTGGGGGAGGAAGAGTGATCATACCTACATCTGCCTTCTGATTCTGTGAATCTGACCTTATAAGTGCTCTCAGGGCTGATTGGTTAATATTTATGGCTTATGGTTAAACAGACTTAGGAGCATGAAACTAAGCAGGCTCATGTCCCTTCTACTGGGGGTGTAGGCAATTGTTTTTCTTTCTTTCTTTTTTCTTTTTCTTTTGCCTGTACAAGGATTTAAAAAACAATGTGGTTAAGCAGGTATTAGAATGGCTACCGAAAACATAAGCTGATTATGCTCAGATAGCTTTTCAGACTTTACCTCCCTAGCTTCTGTAGGCGTTTGATATTATGACCACCTGGGATAGGTTAGAGGATTACATTATAATATAATCACTAGATACAGGTATCTATTCTTGCTATTGTAAAGGCCAGTTCTTAATGTTGTTAGCATAGGCCAAAGTTTTATTTAACTCAGTAAATAAACTAGCATGACAAAAAAGAGTATGTTCTAAGCATTTGCTAAACAAGGTATATAGAGTCAGTTGTAAAAAGAAATGCAAAATAAAATTACTAAATTAAATATAAGATTTGTTAACTGTCTACAGGACAGTAAAATGCTACCTTTAAGGGTAACTTATCTATTGGGCTATAAATTCATAACAGTTTATCATTTTTTGCAGGTTAACTTCTAGCCTCCCAGGACAATAAACCATCTGTACCTTTCACCTGTGAATTGTTATTCCAGTATAATGTGACATTCCCCAAGAATGTCAGACCAACTTACGCAAAATGCTCTAGCATTCAAAGAATCAGTGATCATTTCACCCTTTTCCACACTTGGGATAAATTTTTCTTGAATACTTTTAATTAACAATTTTATCTTACTCTCTTAGAATATATGTAAAAGGGAAACTATTTGTGTTCATTTAGGGACACCCTTATGTATCAAACCGGAAAATGATGAACAAAAAAGGCAAAGAAGCATTAGATTAAGAAATGAAGGTGAAACTCTTAAAAATATGGCTCACCAGATCGTCTGAAAGTTAGCTTCCAGAGTCTGTTTAGGCTACCAAAATGAGAGCAACTAGGATGTTAATACCCTTCAATTAACTCTAAATATATATTTATAGTTAATATATACATATATATCATGTTTAATATATACACATAGATTATTTTTTCAGGAACTCTGTACACAACTTGGTTAATTCTTTTTTGTTTGTTTTATTAGAGAAGTTTTGAGTTTACAAGACAATCATGCATAAAATACAGGATTCCTGTATACCACCCCAATACCAACACCTTGCATTGGTGTGGAACATTTGTTATTTTAATCATAGCATTTTAAAAATTAAATGTACTGTTATTTTACAGTAGTTACCTTTGTTACAGTTGATGAGAGATTATTAAAATAGTTCTATTGTCCATTATTTACATTAGGTGGGTTTTTTCCTATATGCCACCCTATTCTTACTGCCTTGTACATTTGCTTTAATTCATGAAAGAGCATTCTTATAGTTGTACTATTAACTATAGTCCACCATCTACAGTAGGGTTCACTGTGTTGTAAAGTCCTATTTTCTCTTTTAATTTGTATTCTAGTAATATATACATCCTAAAGTTTCTTCTTTTACCACATTGACTTATACAGTTCAGTGCTGTTGGTTACACGCACAATAATATGCTTCCATCCCGACCAACCATTTCCAAACCCTTACCATCAACCTAAATAGAAATTCTGTACAAGATAAGCATCAACTTCCCATTCTCTAAACCAAATCTATCTCCTGGTAATGCATATTCTTGATTCTAACTTTGCTTATTATATAAGTTTTATAACTTATATAAATAAGTTTGCTTATTATAATTAGTTCATAACATTGAAATCATACAATATTTGTCATTTTTTGTCCCGCTTATTTCAGTCAACATGATATCTTCAAGGTTCATCTATATTGTTGCATGTATAAGAACTTCATTCCTTTTTACAACTGAATAATAACCCATTGTATTTATAGACCGTATTTTGTTTATACATTCATCGGTTGATGGACTTGACTTGTTTCCATTTTTTGGCAATTGTGAATAATGCCAGTATGAACATAGGTGTGTAAATATTGGTTGGAGTCCCTGCTTTCAGTTCTTTTGGGTATATACCTAGCAGTGGGATTGCCAGATCATATTATAATTCTATAATTAGCTTTCTAAGGAACTGCCAAACTCTGTTCTACAGGGGCTACACCATTTTACATTCCCATGAGCAGTGGATTCTCTCAAACACTTAATTTTCTGTTTTTTTTTTTTTTTTAATGTTAGCCATTCTAGTAGGTATAAAATGATATCTCATAGTTTTGATTTGCATTTCTTTAATAGCTAGTGTAGTTGAGCATCTTTTCATGTGCTTTTTAGCCATTTGTATTTCCTCTTTGTAGAAATGTTTATTCATTTTTTTCCACTTTTTAAAAAAAGACGCTTTAGATTACATAAATGCTACATTAAAATTATAGGGGATTCCCATATACCGCACCCCCTCTGCCTCTCACACTTTCCCACATTAACAACATCTTTTAATAACATGGTACATCTGTTGCAATTGATGAACACATATTGAAGTATTGTTCCTAATCATGAACTATAGTTTACATTATAGTTTACACCATGCCCCACACAATTTCATATGTTTGACAAAATGTCTAGTGGCCTGTATCCATCATTGCATTGTCATGCAGGACAATTCAATGTCCCAAAAAGCCCCCATGTTACACTCATTCTGCCCTCTCCCTTCCCTCAGAACCTCTGGAGGCCACTGCCTTTATATCAGTACAAGTTCTTCCATTGCTAGAATAATAATAAGTCTACTGTAGTCCACAGTGCATTACTCCCTTATGTTTGTTCATTTCTCAATCTTAAATATTTTGGCATAGTGATGCCCACTCTGTTTCTGATTGAGAGGGGACTTATATCCCATAGGGTAGATGGATGGAACTTGCAGTTGTAGATATGAATAGACTGAAGATTTAAGTCTCTGGGACATATATTTAACAAGTGTAGTGCTAATTATAGGTTCAAATAAAAGGAGTAGAAGAGACATGTATAGGGAAATTATAAATGAGTCTAACTCTGTTACATTGGGGAGCATATATTCCAAATTAAAGCCCGTTGACAGGGTGCCAAATTCCTGAGATTGTCTGCCATGCCTATAGTGCCTAGATGTCTCTAGAGCCTCAGGAGCCCTGCTGTTTGAGGCAGTGCTTACTGTTGGAGTCAGTGAGATCCTGCTGAGACATGCATAAGCATAACCCCTGGAATGACACTTCGAAAAATCTTAGCCTTAAAAACTCATTTTTATTTATATTTCCCCCTTTTGGTCAAGGTCTTTTTCTAGATGCATCGCTAATCAGCGCTTGGTAATATTTCCTTGGTGCCAAGGAGGCTCAACCCTGGGAGTCAGGTCCTACCTGTGGGGAAGGTTGTGCATTTATATGCTGAGTTTGGCTTAGGGAGAGTCCACATTTGAATAACAAGGAGGCTTTCAGGGGGTAGCTCTTAGGTAATATAAAATACTAGGGTAAGTTTCAGTTTCACAAGAAAGTGTTCCTAAGTACAACCAGCAATGTCAAGGGCCTGGCAAAATGGACTGTCCTCCTTTTGCTCATTTTTTAATTAGGTTGTTTGTTTTTTTATTGTTGACTTGTAGCATTTCTTTATATATTCTCGATACTAAACCCTTATTGGATATGTGATTTTCAAATATTTTCTCCCATTGTCTTGATTTTTGTGACAAAGTTCTCTTTTTTTCTGTTAGCCTAGCTAAGGGTTTGTCAATTTTACTGACCTTCTCAAAGATCCAACTTTTGGTTTTGTTAATTCTCTCCGTTGTTTTTTTATTCTTAATTTCATTTATGTCTTCTCTAATCTTTGTTCCTTCTCTCCTTCTGCTTGCTTTGGGATTTGTCTGCTGTTTCTAGTTCCTCTAGGTGTACAGTAAGGTCTCTAATTTTAGTTCTTTCGTTTTTTCAAAATGTGTTTAAGGCTATAAATTTCCCTCTCAGCACTGTCTTCTCTGCCTCCCCTAAGTTTTGATATGCTGTGTTCTTGTTTTCATTCATCAAGATATTTACTGATTTCTCTTGCAATTTCTTCTTTGACTCACTTATTGTGTTGTTAACTTCCATATATTTGTGAATATTCCAGTTCTCCACTTGCTTTTGATTTACAGCCTATTCCAATATGGTCAGAGAAGGTAGTTTGTATAATTTCAGTCTTTTTCAATTCATTGAGACTTGTTTTATGACCCAGCCTGTGGTCTGTCCTGGAGGATGATCCATGCACACTTGAGAAGAATGTATATCCTACTCTTCTAGGGTGCAGTGTTCTGTATGCTTCTTAGTTCTAGTTAATTTGTGATATTAATTCAAGTTCTGTGTTTCCTTATTGATCCTCTATCTAGATGTTCTATCTGTTGATGATAATGGGATAATGAAGTCTCCATCTATTATTGTAAGGCATCTATTTCTCCCTTCAGTTTTGCTAGTGTTTGGCTCATGCATTTTGTGGCACCATGGGTGCATAAATACTTATGATTGTTATTTCTTTTTGCTGGATTGCCTATTTTATTCATATATATTGTCCTTCTTAGTCTCTTTTAACAGTTTTGCATTTAAAGTCTTTTTGGTCTGATATTCATGTAGTTACCCTGCTCTTTTTTGATTACTGATTGCATGGAATATCTTTTAGTGTCATTTTTGGCTACTGATTGCATGGAATATCTTTTTCCAAACGTTCACTTGCACCCTATTTATGCCTTTGGGTCTAAGGTGAATCTCTTGCAAACAGCATATAGTTCCATCATTTTTTTTTTTTCCATTCTGCCATTCTGTGTCTTTTGGTAGGGGAGTTCAATCTATTAACATTCAATGTTATTACTGTAACGGCAATACTTACCTCAGCCATTTTATCCTTTAGTTTTTGTATGTCACAGCTTTTTTTTAAATCTCTTTTTAGTCTTTTAGTTACCTGTGTTGGAAAGCATTATTCCTTCACTCTACTCCCAACCCCACTCTCCTGTATTTTCCTTTCAACCTGCAGAACTCTCTTTAGTGTTTCTTATATGGCAAATCTTTTGTTGAAGTACTCTCAATTTCCATATTTCTGTGAATATTTTAAACTCCCTTTTTGAAAGACAGTTTTGCTATATAAAGAATTTTTGCCTGGCAGTTTTTTTCTTTCAGTACTTTAAATATATCATACCACCGCCTTCATGAGAAATTGGCATCTAGTTTTATTGTGGATCCCTTGTATGTGACAAATCACTTTTCTCTTGCTGCTTTCAGAATTCGCTGTTAATCTTTGGCATTTGACATTCTGATCAGTATGTGTCTCTAAGAAGGTCTATTAGGATTTATTCTGTTTTATGTACATTGTGCTCCTTGAACATGTATATTTATGTCTTTCATAAGAGTTGGAAAGTTTCTGGCCATTATTTCCTCAAATATTCTTTCTGCCCCTTTTCCCTTCTCTTCTTCTGGGACACTCATGATACATAGGTTGATGCATTTTGTGCTCTCATTCAGATCCCTGAGACACTGCTCAGGTTGTTCCACTCCTTTATCTCTTCCTCTGTTTGTAAGATTTCAAACTTCCTGTCTTCTAATTCACTGATTCTTTCTTCTGCCTATTCACATCTCCTGTTGTATGCCTCTAGTATATTTTAATCTCTTCTGTTGTGCCTTTTATCCCCATAATTTCTGTTAGGTCTATTTTTATACTCTCAAATTCCTTATGCTCATGCAGTATCATCTTAATTTCTTTTATTCTTTAGCCATCTTTTATCTTCTTGAGATAATGTAGGAGATTTGTTTGAACATCCTTGATTAGTTCTGTACCTCTGAAGTTTTAATTTCTTCCCTTAACTGTATCATATCTTCCTGTTCCTTAGTGTGGCTTGTAAATTTTTGCTGATGTCTAGGCATCTGATTATCTATAACTTGTAATTTTTTGCAGATATCGAGCATATGATTATCTTGAGTTTACTCTGCAGGTCAATTTCTCTTTCTTGCCTAGGGTTTTATTGATGATTGGCATTATGTTAAGGTTCTCTTTTGATGCTTGGTTCAGCTTATCCTAGACCTTTAGAATCGCCTGTATTTAAGTAATCAGATTTTTTCAGCTCTTCTTCATCTGATTCTTGCTGTCAATAGACTACAGTTTTTAAGATTACACTTTTTATGTAATTGTTTCACCTTCAATAGAAAGCTTCCTTTCCCCTGTTCCTTCTCTAGGACTCTTAGTCTGTTCTGTTTGTTTTATTTAGCCTTTTTTTTTACATTCTTTTCATTGTCTCAAGTTGTTTTTGCTTGGAGGGCAAATTCTGGCATGAGGGTCACCCCGAAGAGAACTTTCCCAACTTAGTATTTCCCAGCCAAAACAGAGCCAGGGACCCATGACAGCAGTGCAGACCAGCTCCAAAGCACCCTGGGAAGGGAAGGGGATCAGGAAGGATACCAAAAGCTTCTTTGATGGCTCCCTGAAGCAGTGCTTTCCTGGCCTGCCCATTATATGGCACCCTTCAGCAAACTGTTCCCCACAGCTGTAAGGAAGCACTGTATCTTTAAATCTTCACTGCCTCCACACGTTTGTGTGCTGTTGAAACAATGGATGTCACCCCTTTTTTCTGGGTTGAAATAGTAGCCCAGAGCCAGGACCCCAGCAATCTGAATTCGCTAATCAAAACCATGATCAGTGCTTTGCCATGCCTATCCCAGTTCTTGGGGAAGCGGCTTTAATGTCCTGTTTTGACAGCAGCAGTTAGCCAGGGACTGTACTCCATGACGGCCTGCTATAAGAGTAGAGATTGGGCACTTTACCACCTCTTCCTCCCCGTCTTCTCTGGATGCTGTACAGTGTTTGTCTGTCCACTAGAGCCCAAGAACAGTTATTTCAGACAGTTACTGCTTATTTAATAGGTGTTTTGGTGGAAGGGCTGAGTACTGGCACTTCCCACTCCACCATCTTTTCTGGAAGTTCCTATATATATAATTTTTAATACATTTTCTGTTTTCTGTAATGATGGCCTTATACTGTACTATCTGTAGTTTCTTCTTAAATATTTACCAATGCTCCTTTCACCTCTGATACAGAGGTCACTATAGTGAGTAGGCAATCCTGCCAGTCTAGAAATCCAGTATTCCCAGGTTGTGGGGACTTTCTATTTAGGAGACTGGTAGGCTCCCATGATCATTTAAGGGGTCAAACTGTTTGCCTCTAAATATTTGGGACTAAGAGAAAGATAACCTCAAATTCTGACACTTATTAATATAATCATCATTTACTTTTTAACTACCAGATGTCTCAGTCTTCTTGCCACCCTGTCAAACCAATTAGGACCATTAATTTGACTATTTCATTTAAACATCTTCCAGGCTTTTTAAATAGAATTTAAAATAAAATATTTTCTCAGTTAATTCTGTGGTATAGGGTAGGAGGCATAATAATGAAGAAAGTTTAGTGTATTGAAATCTGAGTACATTCCACGTTATCTTTTTTTTCACTGATGGCATAATTGAAGGAGCTAGGCATAAGTATGATCTTCCCACTGTCCTTGACTAGGCTTTGGACCACTCAGTGAAGTACCATTTTTTTTATAGATAGGATTCTAGTATAGCATCCTTCTTTGTTCACTGACCTTGCCCAATACTAGTTTACCTATATCTAATTTCATTTATTTCCCCTGAAATATCCCTTTATAATATTGACCAAGCTAATCATAACTCCAGAAGGTTTATATTCCGTTTAAATATGATCCACTCCTGGGAGTATGCTACTATTTTCTTGCTGTCCCAAACCACTCAGGGATCTAGGGTAAAACCAGCCCTGCCCTGCATAAACTTCAGTAGCTCTAGAGGTGATTTTAAGTGGGTTCTGTATTCAGGGTAGTCATGTGCAGATAGTCTGAAGCTTAGAAAGCCAGGTTTATGAGTCTTTATTTGTAGGAAAGACAGATGTGATGAGTTTGTGGGTTTATCACAAAGGTAGTTTGAAAGCTCTACAAAGGTAGGTTTCATAATGCTAACTTAAATTCGTTTCTTTTGCCTAGAATCCAGGTGTATTTTCCTTTTCTTTTCTTTTCTTTTTAAAATAGCAAATGAATAAAGCATGGTGAGGCATTTTGGTATAAATCTTTTTAATATGCAGTTGTCTTGATGTACATAGTTATATACCAAACTAGTGATTCCAGCCTGAACTACAAATATGGATCAACTGGGGGAAAAAAAACACTGAAGGCTGAGGTATATCCAGGTTAAATTAGAATGTCTTGGGGTTGGCATGGATATTTTCATGTTTATTTAAAGCACCTGAACTGATCCTAATATGTAGTTATGCTTGAGAATCATTGGCATAAAGAAATGGACAATTGGGAATAGATTTTTTGTCCTGTCAGCAGTCTACTTACTGAAAGTTGTTATCCCAGATTGCTAATGTTTAATGTTTATTGTTTCTGAATATCAAGTAATGCATTCACATTGTAGAATAATTGTAATTTATGAAAGAGTAGAAAGAGGGAAATACAATCCACAATATTGAAATAACCCTTAGCATTTGCCATTTAAGTTATAAAAGAAATATATGCTGCTTATAAAATTCCAAAGTTAAAAGCCAGAATTCCCTACTAGTCCCCTTCTCACCAGAGGAATAGAACTATGAGGTCATTTTGCACTCTGAGCATTTTTCCTGGGTTTAAAGCACATTGCTTCACCTGTCTGGATCACATAACATAGGGTATTGCTACTTCTGTTTCCTAAAGTAAAGTGTGCAGAGCTGAACTAAATAGAAAGAAAGCCTCATCTCCTCAACTCTTGACAGTTGAACCCCTTTAAAACTCAGACTCTGTAACTTTCTTTTCTCTAATTTTTTTTTTCATTTCATTGGGTTAAAAATTTTCTTTTCGATTTCTTATTTTGCAAAGACCTCACTTGTAGTTCCTTGCATGGTTTTCTGCTATTGAAAAAATACTGAAGTGAGGGGAATTTTTACCAGAGAGGTTTGGGTAGGTAATTTCATTTAAAGATGTGGATTATCTTCATCACCACTTGCATGAGTAGGAAAAAAATATTTGAAGTACGTCCCACACCAACAGAGTAATCCTGGAATGGAGTAAGTATTGTCAGTGTTAGATACTAACAAAAAACTTGGATTTTGTAACTTTTCAGAAAACAGCCTCAGTAGAATCATTGCATTGAGTTTTTTCTAGGAATGAAGCTAAGAGTGATGAAAGAAGCTGTCTCTACTCCATTACAAGTGACCCACAGGGATCAGGAATGGTATGATGCTGAAATTGCCAGGAAACTGCAAGAAGAAGAACTTTTGGTGAGCAAATTATAAGTCAGAGTTCAGCTAAATCAGATTTTTGTGTGTGTGAATTGGATTAATCTTGAAATATGGACATTATAGTCCCCAAGAACTGAGATAGTGGTAGCTTTTTTATGGGTAGAAAAATCAGGACAAAGGATATGGAGAATCCAGTTTCACTTATTGAGTAAGCATTAGAAACGGAGATATATATTCCTCTTTCTCCATTATTCAGTTCTGATAGTCCTCTAATCACCTGTTTTAGAAACTGATAAAAATAGACCCTTTGCTGGTTGGTATACCAATTGATTAACAACTTCAAGGATGTTAATTATAAATAGTTTCAAATGTAGTTTCTTTTTATCTAGGATTTTTTTTTAATAGACCATGTAGAATCTAATTAAATCTCTCTTTTTTATATTTGCTATACCACAGGCTACTCAAGTGGATATGAGAGCAGCTCAAGTAGCTCAGGATGAGGTGAGTTCTTGTTAATTAATGAGTTTTTTTTTTAACCAACATTCTTTGATTTTTTTGGTTTAAGCAATATCCTAGTAATTTCTACTTGCAACTCTGCAATTAATGATATCATCTGGATTTGGTTTAGGAAATTGCTCGACTGCTAATGGCTGAGGAGAAGAAAGCTTACAAGAAGGCCAAGGAAAGGGAGAAATCATCTTTGGACAAAAGAAAGCATGAACCTGAGTGGAAGGTATGGTATATGGTTTTTCACTTCTTGTTTTATTTATTTATTTTTGCTTTCAATTACTAATAAAATTACAAGGGGAAAAAATTCTGCATTTAGAGTAAGCTCTTCAAATATATTTAGAAGATTCAGAATATCTGTATTGAATATGTAAAGCCAATTTATAAAAGTTGTTTCTTTATGAAAAATCATATAACTGTGTAAAAAGCTACTGGGAGGATTGAAAAACTCATTCCATTCATTTTACGATCAACTGAGATACAGGTGCCTCTGGTCATGAGCTATCTTAATTATACTATACTTACACTGCAAGAGGAAGTAGTATTTTCACAGATCTTAGATTTCCAGTTTTAATAACCAAGTGCCAAGCACACCATGTGGGTAAGCATGTTCATGTGTGCCTAACGGTCTTATCTGGCTCTACTGACAGCCTCCAGCATACCTTGGTGACTGTAAAAATTTTTTTTTTATCTTGGAGTGGCTATATTTAAAATTATTTTATATTGCTCAACTAAATGTAAGTTATCAGAAATTACTAAAGAAGAGTTTGGCATGATTTACATATGTTCTAAACCTAATCTTTCCCTTTTTTGCAATTTTTGTATGTGTTCTTCCCAACCATAGCCAAAAACAGCTAAATCAGCACACCCAAAGTCAAAAGAGAGTGATGAACCTCACCGTTCGAAAAATGACAGGCTAGCGCGGTAAGCTGATATCTGAAAGGATGGTAAGGAACTTGACTTTGGGGTGAGAGAGATGTCATTTGCCTGAGAAGTGTTTGTTCTTCTGAGAGAGATCCTGAAATGAGCAATTGTGAGGTATTATCAAGTATTTCAGGGTTATTCTGAAACTTTGTTTCCAGTCATAAATTGGGTGGTATAAGTCAAATCAGAAGAATGAGGAATTTCATAGATGCTAGGGTATATAGGAAAAATAAGTGCTTTTTGTTAGGATCAGATCTTTCCTCTGAATTCACTGAATTGATGCCCTCAGTTAAGAAGGAAGAAGAATAATCATTTACTTCAGTAAAATCTCTAGGTTTTAAATTTTTACTGGAGTTCATGATCATGCTTGCATGCATATGGTATTACACGTGCTCAGACTCATTTCTGTCTAGGTCTCAAAGTTAGAGGCAAATACTTGAGTCATGGCTACCTATCTAAATCCAAGTAGATAAAATATCTTTGGTATGGTATACATACTTTCTGACTTCTCTCAATCTTGGGCCGTAATTATGGAGCAATTGCTGTGCTTCCATCTGAAGTTATCAATGTATAAGTTCCTGGGGAAGCAACCTTTCTTTTGTTATCTTTAAAAGAGATTTATCACAAATAATACATACTCTTTTGTGTGTATGTGCCACTCATTGCCCACACTTAAGCTATTACTAATCCTGTTTCCCTAAAGTGAACATATTTAGTGTCCTTAAAAAGCGATCCTTTATTTTTAAACTTACAGATTTTCAGCAGGTAAGGAAATGCCCTTCAGAATATTGCATCAGGTTTGAATTGCTCTGAGGACAACAGTATAGTCTGTCTTAAGTATATAAAACTGATTCCTCTTATAGATGTTTCTTAAGGACATGACAAATATTTTTAAAAGGAGATTTTGGAACTGCATAGTTTAGTTTTATTTGCATCTCCACGGTATCCAAATTGCATCTCCATGGTTTCCAAATCAATAAGTAAATAAGTCTGGATTATTATACTTTTTTTAGTGATGTGAATTCAAATCTTTATGGTTATTTTGTAGTCTTTTAAGTCCTTGAGCTTTTTGTCCTTAGAACACTATTAACTTTGACAGTAGATATGATAGAACAGTCTAAGATGGCTATTTAAAAAGATTCATTAAAATTGAAAACAAGTTTCCGGAATGTAAGAGGTACTCTAAAATATTTGTCATATTTGAAAGAGTGAAATCAAATGATTCTGTATTTAAAATGGTTATTATAGATGAGATAGTGAAGAGACTTACAGCCAGTAAAAGTGAAGTCTTTTTTTGCTTGAGGAACACTTGTCTTTAAATATTTTCAGAGAGATGTATATATGAGAAAACAAAAATAAATAAGAATTTGTGAAATGTATGTTCTCATAGTTTAAAAGTAAAGCCTATGATCTTTTATAGGTAAACTTATACAACTAATATCAGAAAGTATACTTTCTGTTTAGAGTCTATGGTTTCCCCTTTCATGGTTAATCATGGTGTAGAAATTTAGTTAGCCATCTTTAGAGAAAGAAGCAGCTTTGAGGATTGAAAAACATGGAGCTTCCGGTCAGCCCTAGTTCAATTTACTTTAGTGCAGTAGTAGGAAATTCTCATATACAGCTTGAACATTCACAGTCAAAAATCCAATTTTGTGGGGAGCAGACGTAGCTTAGTGGCTGAGCACCTGCTTCCCACGTACAAGGTCCTGGGTTCAATCCCTGGTACCTCCTTAAAAAAAAACCAATTTCGTTAGCCATTACAATATTTTCTATTCTTCCTAAGGAAATAAGAAATTAATTGGCAGTCTGAATTAATTCTAAATCTTTTTAATTGGAAAAAGTTTCAATCTGAGTTCTAATTGTTTTAGCTATCAGATTTCATTCTGGGAGTACTACTTGGTGTTTTACTTTCCTTTTTCCCTTAAAAAAACTTAAAGATTTCATTAATCTCATTTAGTTTCTATAGCACTCTTATGAATATGAAATACATTTATCTCCCCTTATTCATTCATCATATCTTTGTTGAGCATCCTAATAAATGTTCAAAACCATGGTAAACAATAGTCAATAAGAAGGAACTGTTTTCTCTTTTCATAAAGTTTATAATCAAAATAATTATAAAAATAACTACTATGATTGTGTTAAATGCTATGGATGAAAAGTATAGGGTACCATAAGAGCATAAAGAGACACTTAACCTAGTCTGGGTATCTGGGAAGGCTTCTTGAAGAAGTGACTTCTGAATTGAATTCTAAAGGGTCTTTGGCTTTATTATCATTTTAAAGATAAAATCATTTCATGGGAACAGTAGGAATTGAATAATTTTAATACATCAAAAACTATAAAATAAACTATTGGTTAACAAGATTTTTCTAACTTTGGAGTTAAATGCCTTTATTTCAAAACAACCATCTCCAGTGCAAAAAAATAATTTGGTAGGACCCTTGGAAGCAATTAAGCTAAGATTTATTCTATGCATAACCAAAAGCTTAACAGAACAGAACACCAAGAGAACTGAGGGCATTCCAAATTGATTTGTTTATTCTTATGTGGAGATTCTAGAGGGTTCCCTGCATTTTTGCTTTATTTTGCAACTTTAGTATCTTTTTCCTTGATTGTGAGTCGATGAGGCAATAATCATGGAGTTTTGTTTTGTCTTTAATCCCACTAGGCTTTTATCTTTCTAGTTTTTGATTGTCTCGTGACATCAGTGAAAGAGTAGGAATAGGCATCTGCTTCCCTGATTACCAATTCTGTGTCCTTGGTTCTACATCACTCCTGTTTTCTGAGTTTCTTAATCCTGGAATCAGATTGTTTTTCTTCATCTCTTCCTACCAAGTCTTATGCTGCTTTTTAAGACAAATATTAAAAATAGCATCATTTAATAATAAAAGAAAAACACTATTCATTTATTCCCAATAATTTGTAACAAATGGTTCAAAAAGGAAAATAAGAAAAATTCTACATTATTTGTTATGCTCACATTAATTATACATGTATAAAAATGCATGAAAAATATACCAAGTTGGATGTATAAGTCTATATATATTTATATATATATAGCCTTGAATGCAGATGCTGCTGGTAATAAAAATGCACACGAAGGTAGCAGAGCATAGTACAGTAGTTAAGAGCGCTAGTTTTCAAATCCAGTTGAGTTTGAGCTTTTGCTCTGCCACTTTAACAATTGTGTGAACTTGGACAGGTCACTCCCTTCATCTGACCTAATCTAACTCTAAAATATATGTATGATAGCTACCATACAGACTTGTCCTGAAAGTTAAATGAGATAATCCACATACAGCCCATAGTATATTCCTTGATGTATATACATGAGTTTACATCCCTTGCTGACCTCTTCTAGAATCTTAATACACAGAGAAGGAGACTTCATTTTGGGAGGATAGGGTGAGAAAATGAAACACACTTGCCTCTATTCTTATATGCTAGAACTCTCCCTCGTTGTACCAAACTGACCATAACTTTCTAAACCTCAGAATATTTATGTCTTCTATATTTTATATATAATTATACAAAACTTCCTACAACTTGGTTATATATTTGACAAATCTCCTTAACCTAATCTGGTTCCACACAGTAAGCTTTAATGCTAAATTTTAGTGTACTCTTGGGAAACAACAGCAAATTGAGAACCACTTCAGAGATTTTGTTTTTCATCTTCCATCATTGCTAATAATTTGCATGGATCTGTGTTAAATAATTAAAGTAATAAAAAGTTTAGAGTAATAAAATTTCCCAATGTTTTCTATTTTGTCTGCTTTTGACATAACATGGTATAACTGTATTACTGCCCTTTCCTTTTGTAAAGATCTACTTTGCCACCTAGTGGATAAAGGAACTTTGCTACAAAATTTCATATGTTGAGCAGAGTCCCCTCCCTCCCCTCCTTCCTTCCTTCCTATTTTCTTTTCTTCTCTCCTTAATTATCTTTAGTAATTTTCCCCCTTCTATCCCTTCTTTTCTTCCTCTTTCTTTTTCTTGGTAAAATGTACCAAACAAAGTGAATCTCTTATTGATGGCAGGAGTAACATCTCATTAATATTTGTTTCTCTATCCCGTAGCACAATGCCTGGGGCAATTAAGTGTTCAGAAGATATTTGTTTTTAATGAATTATGTGCATCAAAACGAAGGAACAGCAAAATTAAATAATTTATCCAACATCATGCAGCTGGCCAGGAACTAAAGTGTGAATTCCAGAGCATTCTAGCTTTATAATTCTACAGAAAATGTTTTACCATGTGATCCAGTCAGATGTGGAATCATAGTCAACATTTCTTAGAATCTCTCTTTAAATTCTGGCTTCTCTTCAGGCCACCACCACCTACCAAGACAGATGCTGAGGATCTGGATTACAACCATTTTACAAACCAGCATAATTCCACACGTCATTACTCAAAATCAGAATCCTCTCACAAAGGTAAGAAGAACATCTGTGGTCAGGTTTCAGAATTCATAACCCTTATGCCATGGTGGAAGACTCAAAGGCCATCTTATAAATCACTAGAGTGGAAAAAATAAGTTATCCTTCCTTTCAGCTCATTCTTATGGTATTCTTCACTTAAAAAGAAAACCTCCAGAAAACAAAATAAAGCAAAACAAAACACCTTACATTGAATGCCGGATTGTCTATATATTTGTATTTCATAGCTTTCATCAGATTTTTAAAGGGTAAAAGTGACCTCCATCCAAAAATTTAGAACCACTGGGCTACATTTTCTATATTGGCTCTTGTTTACACCTACCCTTGATTCCCTTAGTTAGATTTAAACACACACACACACACACTCACACCCTATATGCAACTTCTATGCAAATGAAAAATGGGGCAAAGAAAATAAAAGAATATGGAAATCTAAGTTGGACCAAATCCTTAAAATGAAAGGAATAATCAGCTCTCCCTATGCTAGACATTTACTTACGTGTCATAAAATGTGATAGTCATAAAATAAGATAATAAAAAGGTAGTTTCTTATATTAATTTCTTCATCTATAAAATGGAGGTGATTTTAATAGTATCAGGGTTGTCCTGATCAAAAAGATAAAATATGTGAAAGTGGTTTGTAGATTGCAATAGACTTTACTGTTACTAGATTTTATTAATTGATGGAGTTTGTTTTTTATGATTTTTGAAGATTTCTTATGTGAAATTTTTTGTAATCCTTTCCCAAATCTAATAATAGCCTTCCCAAACTTCATTATTTTTTCCTTCAGTTATGAAAAATTACCAATGCTGGGTACCACCCCAGACCACCAGTTAAATCAGAATCTCTGAGTTGATGGTACTAGGCATTTGTAGCTTTTTTAAAAAGCTTCCTCCTCCCCCCACCATGATTCAGAAGTTCAGCCAGTATTGAGAATAAGACAAAAGATGTTATTTAAAAGATGGAATTACATGGATGTTATAAATGGCTCTATAAAAACTATCAGTTTCCATCAGTTGGTGACATTTTAATCATCCCTTATTTACCTGGATGCATCACTTTTTGTATGGTGGTTTTCTGTCCTTGACAAACATTTGATATACAATATTTTTAAAACAATACATTGATTATATTTTACAATTAGCAAATAAAATGGGAGTCACTTGAAAAGTAACAGAAATAAAGATAAATTACTTTGGGCAGGAGAAAAACTTTATGCAAGAGTTAAAAGATTTTTTCTTAATGTTGTTTCCTTCTTCTATCCTCCCGTCCCTAGGATTCCATTACAAGCAGTAAAAGCCTAGGAATCTGCCTTGAGATGGACTCATGTAGCAAGTACTACTGGATGATACAAAATGCATTCCACGTTTATTTTTTCCTCCTAAGTGTGCATCCCTGGGACTAATCTTCAAGTGTGTGTCTGACCATAAATAATTTTAACTCATTTCAAATGTTTTGATTATTCCTAATCACTTGGGCAGTATAAGAAAATCTAGCTTCTGAATATTGGCCACCTTTATGTTGCTTATACTTCCTGGGATGTAGTATTTAAGAGTTCTATAAACCAATTTTGTTATAGATATGGAGTATTGGTATTTAGGGACTAGGTTTTTTTTTTCTTTTGTAGCAATTACGATTTTATGAGGATGAATGCTCGAAGTAAAGCATAATATTTGCAATACAGAATAAAAGAATAAAATAAGTAAAAAAAATTGGTGCATTAGTATATGATATATTGAAGGACAGAGCCTTTTGCTTTTTGTACTCTTCAGGAAAAGAATCACAAGCATAAGCAAACAAACAACCCACTAGGAGCAGTTAAAATATATTATTCTGACCATATGGTCTGTAGGGGTTTTACATATCTTTATAAGCCCTCCTGGGAAAATTGGACCAGAATCAGGGAATTCTGTAGCCTATGGGCATCAGGCTATTTATTGGCAAAAATTTAACTGTGTGGAATTTAACTCATGTCTATGCAAAATCAACTGAAAATGGAAAATCTTGTATACCTTCTCTTGTTTTACATTTACTTGTAGAGTTAAGGGAAGTAGAACTAGGAGATGACATGTAAATGATGATGCCATTCTCTCTGGCCAAATGGAAGTTTTCCTCTGCCTTCAAAGACATACCCGTATTTGTTGGCTACCTTTGAATAATATCTTGTACAGCTTTCAGTAATTAGATTAATTCCACTTGAGGTTAAAGTTGGTAAAATGGTTCTTTATCCAAGTATTGGTTTTACACATTTATTAATGGACATTGGACTACTTTGTACAAGACCTTTAAGTCTGCCTCTTTTCAAGAAATCTAGGGTCTTTGTTTAGCTGCAAACCTCTAAGAAATGCGTATTTTCACACTACTTATTTAATATAAATGGCAATCAAGCTGTGTTGATATACACCCATTAGCTTGAGTTTGCTTTTATTTTTCAGTGTATGGATCTTACCTTTTGGCTTGTCAGTATGGTGTTCATTTAGGAAAGAAACATAGATAAATAGAGAAGTTGTTAATCCATTCTTTTCCCATTGGGAACTGCCTTCTGTTTGCCTTAACTTTCCATATAGTCTTAAAGTCAGGCAATATTAAATTCAGGAAGCTATTTAGAGCAGTTAGCAGAGTAGATTTGGACCTCTCATTTTGGAGAAAGATCTTTAGTACATAAAGTTTTTGGATCCCTAAGAACTTGGGCAAAAGGTATCTAAGCATAATTATGTTTTGGGGACATGAGTAATATAGAAAGAAACAAAACCCTAAAGGATGTAGTCATTTTAGAGAAATAGAAGAAAGGGAAACTAATAGGGCTTAGAAAAACTGTAATGAAATGAAGAAAAATCTACATTTAAATGGGGAAAGGGAGACATAATGGAAGCTCTGGCCTTAAATTAAATTCTGGAGGGTGGTTTCAATACCCAAAGCTTAGGCCATATTGTCTTACAGTAATGCTATATTTTTCTTTTTCTGCCCTGTGATTTTGCTTCATGTTTTCAAAGTTTTTTATGGTCGTTTTAGAAAAAAGATGCAGTTTATTTTTATTTGATAATTAGGCAAATGAGCAACATCATTTGCAATATTTTTATTTTATAAATGTTTATTTTTCTATCTCATAAAATGGCCAGGTTTCTTTATAAATTCTGCATTTCTCTTGCTTCTCATGTACTTCAATCATATTTATTATTGTAAAATGTTAACTAGAGATATTTCATTCAGAAAATGTCAGGTCATTTGACATTTACCAAACATTGATATTTCAGCTGTCTTAGTGAATTTCTGACCAAAGGTGGTATTCCCCTTGTGACATCCAGTTCAACATCTGTATTGAAAATTTACTTTTTAAAAAAATTTTTTTTAAAAGATTAGAGTTTTTAAATATTTTTTTTTGTAAAGCAAACATTTTTTTAAGAGTATTAGAACAATTCTTTCCCTATGAATAAGGAGGAAAAAAATCAAACTCAGACAGTTAAATCCTCTTATTTTTCTCATTGAAATGATATATTATCTTTGAGACTGTATAAACAAACAACTATTTTAATGCATTGCTAAACACTTCACTGTTTCTCTGCTTTTTACTTGTCATTTTCATATAAATGTGGAAGCATTTACTTTATTCCTATTCTTACTCCTGAAACACATGCAGTTTATTTTTTAGGCCCGTAATGTATTATGCCTTAATTTTGTGATGTAAACTAATACTTTTAGCTTTAGAAACCCTTTCCTTTTCTGTTTCTATACCTCTCTTTTTAGGAGGCTTGGCCTCATTAACACCCCATATACCTGAATGAGCACAATGTGTTATGGAGCCTTATTGTAAGGCTACTTCCCCCTCCTAACTTACAAGTCATTGCTGGAAACAAGGTTACATAAGGGTCAAATTAAATGTTCTAACATGAAAAAATAATTAACTGTAATGTACAAACCATTGTTAGACTCAATCATTTTATTGGGGAACTGGACAGTTGTTACACATGCCTTAAAAGAACATTGAAATTTTTAGAAAGTCACTTTGCCTACCATTGAATTACTATTTCTCAAGTGACTTTACAACACCCAGCAGCGTGCTAATGAACTGCAAATATATATCATATAGAAACAACTATATTAGAAAAGAAAGATATGGGTAGATGCTTCCCAGGAGGAAAATTCTTTTCAGAATGGCAGTGGCCATTTGGATATAGCCCAACATACTCCAAAATGTATGGCCCTGGGCCTTGTTTTCCACTGAACTTACTTTAGAAAATTCTGAGCCCGACCCATTTACCTCCTTCTTCTCTTCTGTGGCCTGCGGCTATGCTGGATGATAAATATATCCACTGCTGACATTTGTCTACCCCTTTCCCTCAATGTAAGGACTTTTTAGTGCAAAAATAGTTCGCTTTTAACTGAGAATTAGTTTTCTTTAATACTGTCACATCTGTCAATTTTGTCTTGTGCCAAATTGTTTTTGCAAACATCTGCTATAATATGGTGCATTCAGTTTACTACCTGAGTGGTTCACTTCTTAGGGCCCTGATTTTTAGTGAGTGTTGCCTTTGTATAAAAATCACTTTGGGGAATATACTAGGATTATTCATTTACTCAATGATGATTTTCTTGAAAGATATCTGTGGTGATTGGCTGTAAAATCTTTAGCCTACTGATAGAGTGAGACCCCTGTGTAAACAACTTTCAGAAGGACTGAGAACAGAATAGAACATGCAGTAAGAGGTTTTTTTCCCCTTGTGGAAAAACAGTATTTGTGTTAACATTGGAAGGGAGCATGTTCAGATAGATTTCACTGTACAAAGTGTGGTATACTCTGATAACCTGGGCACTTTAACCACAGTCATAAAAAAAGCAAAACATGCTCTTTCAGTGAAAACAAAAGATTTTTAAAGTACATAGTCCATTATTTACTGTTCATAGTCAGAAAAGTGACTATATAAAATGGTCCCATTTTTCTTCCTATCTGGTGGTGCCTGTGAGTCTTAAAGCCATATCTGCTATTCTTACTGTTGATAGACTATTTTCTTCTCCTTAGTCCAGAACAGACAATATGAGTAAGGAGAAATAAATTGGAGACTGTCCTGATAATGCTGCATGGGGCACAGTGCCATCCAAATTTTTGATGGAAGAACCTCTTAACAATGATGACATGTAAGATTGTTAATGGGAAGAGTCAGAGGCTGTTGTTGCTCCTGCCATTTAACAACTGTCAGAAATGCTGAAATTTAATTCTAAAGAAGTCAAGGAGGAAAGGGTAAACTGGTAAAATTTAACTTCTGCAGAGTCATTTTTTTTTTCTGATGAGACTTGTGTTTTTTGCTAGCAATGTCCAAGGAGCAGTATTACCTTAAATTAGATTGACTCTGATTGAGGTCAATGTACTGTACTTTCTAAACGTGAATGACAGCCACCTCTCCACTGAGATATAAAATTTAAAGACATTCCACAAAACATCCTTGTCATCAGGAGCTCTGGATTTCCTCTCCCACTGAGCCATAACTAACCTGCAACATGATAGATTTTGCAGTCATTTCAAGTTACCTGATTAATTTATGAATGAGCAGTGTCTTAACCAAAAGGCTGGTGAAAAAAAAAAAGTATGAGAATTTCTTGACTGAGAGTTGACTGTCCTTTTATGTGGCAACTATGTAGATGATATTTCTAAAAGTTCTGTTATGTAGTGAATACTCTCAAGATTGTTTTGTAAGAATTTCACCAATACCCTTGTGTACTGAAATGGTTAACATTAACAAAAAAAGAAAGAAAAACAAATCAGAGTTATTTACTTGAAATGGTAGCTTGGTTGATGTGAAGAGTGTTTCTATTTTATTACTTCTAAGAGAAAATTAACCAGGAAAACTTGCTATAGGTAGGGAGGATACCAATCAAAGTGTTATTTTAAGACTCTATTTGGTGCCACAAGCTAATCATGTAAGTAATTATGTTGATTTGTAGAAACATCAGGCCCTAAAACCCATTATATATATGTGAACACTGCCTAGTACTAATAGAATTAATATGCTTTTGTGTACTCTTTCAGCAAACTAGGAAATGTTTTTCTCTTTTTGAGTAACTTTTCATAACATAGGGAGCCAGCACTATGCTGGTTTCTGCATTTCAGATAAGGGCAAAATTAATTGTGTAATTTTGTGTCCCATTATTCATTGCTGAGATTCATATATAAAGAATAAAAGAATTGAAAGGGTTTGAGTGACATTTCCTCCAAAAAAGAGCAAGGATTGAGAACAGTGAAGACAAGTTGAGAGAATATACCATGACACATTATATACTTGGATATGTTTTTGTTGCACTGAATTTCAGACCGTAATTTTGAAGAATCTCTTGCTATTAAATTTGATGAGAGCATTTTTGATGTCAGGAATTTTGTATTTCTGATTGAATTAGCCTCTGAAATCCCCATAGGCTTTAACTTTAGCTCTTGCTGTAAACTGAAACCCAAATGTCCCTTCTCAGAAGTAGCTATAATTTTTACTTGCCTCTTAAAGGTAACCCAATATTCATTATAAAAAGTAGGAAATAAGGAGGAGGTATAAGTGGAAGATAGCATGTAGAAATGAGGTTCCCAAATGAGAATTCCCTGTAATAGAGTTTCCCTTAAGAGGAATTCATCCCAGCACAATGTTATATTTTAAAAAGGTGCTGAATTTAAAAGTGCAAGAGTTTGCACACATCAATCAAGTTGCTCAGGAAATTCGAGGTGGTGCTTTCATTTTTATTGTAATTTGGCAAAGTGCTTTTCTGAGAGAGATTATTACACAGTGCCCAAGCTTTTTCATATTCTTTGGTAAGAGCCCCTTTTGACATTTGGGATGCCAAATATGTTTTTTAAAAATGGTGAGATGTTATCCCAAGGGTTCATCAGTTAATAGCCTAACCCTAGAGGGAAAGGCAGGTTTGAAATAGCTACTTCATGGAATTGAACAGAATCATAATTACCTGTCTGTCTGAGTACAGAAAACAGAGACCACTTCAAACCACTTGCCTATCTAGAGATTAAGTGAAACTGTGAGGGACACTGTGGATGCCTTAAAGGTGGCCAGTGTTGCGTACTGGTTGGTATGTATGTACCCATCTGGACTAGGCTGATGGAAACAGTCTATTTCATTTCACCTTCACACAGTACAAGTTGTTCCTTCTCATGACCTCACTGAGGAAAATGAGAAACGTGATGCTGGTGACTTTCATGTATCTTGGGTGCTTGAGGTGGTCAGTGTCATTAGGCATCACCCAGTGCTCAAACCTCTCTTAAATACCAATTATCCGTCTACATTAATTCATCTATGCAAGCTTGTTTTTTTTACATCTTATGTCCAATTTGGTTCTTCAAACATTGATATTATGAATAATTTTTAAACCAAAGTATTGCATAGGTCTGTTTGCTTTGTTTTCCTGGATGTTTTGACTGAAGCAAACACCAGTCTTGTCTTCTCTCTCAATAAAGTCATCCATTTGTTAAGTCAGTGGTCTCTGTCTCATGTTTTCTTTACTGCCTTCAGGGACATGGGAATATGGGAATATTGTTTGATTTTGTTTTACAGAGTAACCCCAGTATGTCTTTGTTTAATAAAGGTAAAAATTTTCTCTTCCAGTTGCATCCACTTTCTGTAAAAGTATATAATGGTACTGATATCTAGTACATTGAGATTGTCAATAAATGTTCTCAAGTCTAAATTGCTTAGAGAAGGGCTTTTTTTTTTTTAATGTGTGTGGTGGTTGATTGCTTGGTTGATATATTTGGGATAAGAACAGGTAAGTAGATGCTCACACAAGAATTTTAATGACTGAAGACTCCATGTGTGCAACAACTTGTCTGCATTATACCTGACACCTTGTAGACCCTCGCATGGATTTTGAGAAATGAATTTTAATAATAATTATCGTTTAGTTAACTTTTTACTTTTGTAAGGCTTGTTTTTGTATCTTACTTGGTTCAATAGCCATGATGTAGAAACTGATTCTGACAAATTTAGCAGGCTTTTAAAAACTAAGACATACTGTTTTCAGTGACTACTAAACTGAGTTGTAGAAAGATCACTATTTAGTTTCCCTAGAGCAAATTCTCAAAGCATCAGTTTCTTCTCTGGAAAATGTAACAGTGATTCTAAATGTTCTCTATAGTCACTACCAAATGCCTAAGGAGAACCAGTGATTTGCAGGTTGATTTTTTGTTGATTTCAAACTTCAACAGTCTCTAAAGAATAGAGATCATTTTAAAGAAAAGATGATATTGCCAATGAGGAAATTGGACACATCTAGAAGCCAATTTTGAAAAATGATATATATATGTAGTTATGGTACTGTTGTTCAATCTGTGGTAGGAGGTGCTCGGTGTGAGTGTGTGGTTATGTGGAATGTGGCCACATCTGAGTAACAGGCTGTGGCTATGTGATATGGTACAGAGGTAGCGCACTAGAAAGCTCTTCCTGAATACAAAAGCAGTCTGTAGCAGTTTGATATTGTTTATGAATTCCAAAAATAGATACTGGATTATGTTTGTGAACTTGTCTCTTCCCCTGGGCATATTAGATTGTTTTGGATTCAGAGGTTTCACTTTTACTTGATTAAATTATGATTAAGGCTTTGATTGGGCCCCGGCAGCAGTATGTTGAGTCCCTGCCCCCTTGGTGGGTGGGAAATCACAGAGAAAACTACAGGGCAGAGGAGAGAGTTGGAGTTTTGTAACTCTGGGAAGTAAACATATAGGAGAGGAACACAAAGGAATAGAGATGGCTCCATAGACACGGCAGAGGCCCAGAGAAGAGAGAGAGCCTGATAGTCTGACCTTGTGGAGAGACCAGAGCAGCTGAGCCTGGAGAGGAACAAGACCCAGGGGAAAGATGAGACTTATCTCAGCCTACAGCTGATATTGGAAGAAGCTGGGACCACAGAGCCTTAAGAGGAAAAGGGAGGTTGAACCCTTGCAGACGTTGGCAGCCATCTTGATCTAACACGTGGCAACAAGACTTTGGTGAGGGAAGTAACTTACGCTTTATGGCCTGGTAATCATAGGCTTCTACCCCAAATAAATACCCTTTATAAAACCCAACAGATTTCTGGTACTTTGTATCAGCACCCCTTGGCTGACTAATACAGTCAGCAGAATATTCTCTGCCTCCTGCACCCTAGGAATTAGAAATCTTTAAGAAGGCCTTGGACTACTATAATCATAGGGTTACGGGTTCAAGATGATTGTACCCAGATCTCAAGAGACAAAAAGACCACTTTTTCCTTTCCCTATTATATCTGTTACATGCTTAAATAAACAAAAACTAAAAGCTGCAACAATGTCAGTGTACTAAAGATATCAATGGGACTAGGGAGATCTGGGTCCTAGTCTTGGCTTTGCTATTAATTTGTTGCAGGACCTTGACACATCACTTATCCTCTGGACTTTAGTTCTCTCGTCTTTAAAGTAAGCACGTAGCAGCAAACTTTGGTGATCTCTAAGTATTCCTTCTCGTCTAGCATTCTAGGATTCTGGCTTCTTTTAAATGCTCTTTATCTTGTTGAGGAAGTTCCCCCTTGTTTTCTGAGAGTTTTTACCATGAATACGTATTGAATGATTTCTTCTGTGATTGATGTCATTTAATTTTTCTACTTTAGCCTATTAATATAGTAAGTTACATTGATATTTGAATATTGAATCAGGCTTGCATAATGAAACCTCACTTGATCATAGTGTATAATTCTTTTTATATAGTATTGAATTCTATTTGCTAAGATATTGATAAGGATTTTTGTATCAATAGTCATGAAGGATAGTGGTCTGTAGTTTTGTGGGTTTTTGGTTTTGTTTTGATACTCCATTTGGTTGGTTTTGGTATCAGGGTAATGCTAGCTTCATAAATGTAAAACTCTTCCTTTTTCTTCTGTTTTCTAGAACAGATTATATAGAATGGTTATTCATATTCATTCTTTTATAAAGGTTTGGTGGAATCCTGTTAACAGTTTATGCCTGGGAATTGTTTTGACTCTTTCAAATGTAAATTCACTTTCCTTAATAGTTGCAGGGCTATTAAATTTTCTATTTTATGTTAGGATAGTGTTTTTCAAGGAATTAGTCCATGTCATCTAATGTGCTCTTCCTATTCTTTTATCCCTTTGGTGTCTATACGGCCTGAAGTGATATCCTGTTTCATTCCTAATATTGGAAATTTGTCACTCCTCTCTCTCTCACCTTGCTAGAGGCTTATCACTTTTATTGAGGTTTTGAAAGATCCAACTTTTTTAATCTTTTTTTTTTGTTTTCAATTTCATTGATATTTTGCTCTTGTCTTTATTATTTCCTTCCTTCGACTTGCTTTGGGTTTATATTGCTCTTCTCTTTCTAGGTTCTTGAGATGGAAGCTTAGGTTATTGATTTAAGACTTTTACTCTTTTCTATTTTAAGCATTTAGCGATTGCTGTAAATTTCAGTCTCAACACTACTTTAGCTGTGTCCTTCAAATTTTAATATGCTGTATTTTCATTTTTATTCCATTAAATGCATTTTCATTTCCCTTGAGACTCCCTCTTTGACACATAGATTATTTAGAATTGTTTTGTTTAGTGTCCAAGTGTTTAGAGATTTTCCTTATATCTTTCTGTTACTGATTTCTGGTTTGATTTCATTGTGGTCAAAGAACATTCTCTATTATTTCAGCCCTCTTAAGTTTGTTGAAGTTTATTTCATGACTCAAGATATGGTCCACATGAAAGAATGGATATTCTGCTACTGTTGGATGGTATGTTCAATAAATATTGGTTAGATCCTGTTGATTTATGGTGTAATTGAGTTCTTTTATATCCAAGCTGATTTCTGTCTAGTTCTATAAACTATTTAGATAGAGATGATAAAGAAAGTCTCCGACTACGATTGTGGATTTGTCTACTTCTCCTTTCAGTTCTATTCATTTTCGCACCTCTTGTTTGGTGCATACACATTTAGGATTGCTGTGTATTCTTGGTGGACTGACCCTTTTATCATTATGTAATTCTCTTCTGTTTTTTTTTTCTTTTCTTTGAAGTATACGTAATGTGATATTATTATAGTCAGTCCTACTTTCTTCTGATTAATATTTGCATTATGTCTTATTTCATCCTCCTTTCAACCTGCCTATATTTTATTTGAAGTGGGTTTAATGTATAAAGCTTATAGTCGGGTCATATTTTTTAATCCATTTTGCCAACTGTCTTTTATTTGGTGTATTTAGACCACTTATATTAATATAGATATTTTTTTAGTGGTTCCTCTAGGTATAAGATTATATATACATAATTTGTCATGGCCTATTTGTCATTGCTGAAACCTTACCTCCCTGATGATAATTGTATTACTTCTGCTGTATACCCTCTACATACATTTAGAACCATATCAGGCTCTTTTTTTTGGCTTCAGTTGTCAAATAATTTGGGAAACTCAAGAAGAAAATGCATTGTATTTTATCCATATTTTTATTATTTACATTGTTCATTCTTCCAGATATTCCAAGGTTCCTTCTTTTATCCCTTTTTTCCTTAGAGAACTTTCTTTAGCCTTTTTTTTTTTAGTGTAAATATTCTGGAAATAGATCCCTTAATTTTTTTTCATTTAAGTATTTCTTGACTCTCTGATTCCCAAAGGATACTATTGCTAGATGTAGGGCTCTGGGTAGATGTGTTTTTTGGTTTTTTTTTTTTCACTTTTTCACTTTTTTTTTTTTCACTATCTTCTGGCCTTGGTAATTTCTGATAAGAACTCTGTTGACATTTGAATTGTTTTTCCTGTGTAGGAAAGGTGTCATTTGGCATCTTGTTGCTTTAAAGACTTGTCCTTTGTCTTTAGTTTTTAAAAGTTTGACTATGATGGTGTTGGTGTGGATTTCTTTGGATTTATCTTGTTTGGGTTTTGCTCAACTTATTGAGTCTGTAGGTTTATGTGTTTGCCAAGTTTGAGAAGTTTTCAGCAATTATTTTTGTGAATACTTTTTCTGCCCTACTCTCTTCCTCCGTTCCTTTTCATACTACAGTGACACCAATGTTTGATCTTTTGTTGTATTCCCACATGTTCCAAAGTTCTGTTCATTTTTTTTGTCCGTTTTCCCTTTGTAGTTCAGATTAAGAAATTTCTATTGTATATCTTTAAGGTCATTGATTCTTCCCTCTGCCCCTTCCATTCTGTTCTGCCTATCCCTTGTTGTCGTCGTTTTTATTTCAGTTACTGTATTTCTCAGTTTTAAAATTTCCATTTTGTTCCTCTTTATAAATCTTCTGTTTCTTTATATCTTTCTGTTTCTTTGCTGAGACTTCCTATTTTTTTCATTTGCTTCAAGTGTGTTCATAATTGTTTGTTGCAGATATATGTGAAGTTAAAAACTAAATCCAGGAAACTCACTACCATACTGTTCCTTGGGTCCTAAAGTCCCTCACTGGTCTTCCTTCTTTTCTCCATCCTTCAGAGTCATCTTATGTTTGTTTTTTATATAATGTCCAGAAATTTTATTTGTATTTAGCAGGAGGAATAGGAAAAAGTATGCTTTTTATCTAGCATTTTTCTAATTTATTTTAGGTTTCAACCTAGAATTCATTAATGAAATTTTGTTTTATTTTCTCAGTTTGATAGTCAATTGTTTCTACCATTTATTAAAATCTTATTTCCTATGGATTTGAAATGCCACTATTATAATAGTTCTAATTCTGTACTTCCCCCTTTTTAAAAACTTTTCTCTTAACTCCTAGTCTAATACCACATTTTTTCGGTCAGTAGCTTCTTTATTCTAGAAAAGCAGAATATATTCATATAAACACTGAAATTCCAAAGTATGGGGAGAAGGAAACAAAACTTTTACAAATCCTACTAATACTGTCTCAGCAAACAAGACCATAATCATTTGTCCCATATTCAGTCATTTATATAATAAACCACAAACAAAATCTCTGGAAGATACTTT
>PVKH010000557.1:0-36613 GCA_004027955.1 Chaetophractus vellerosus
CGGGAACAAAGGAATCCGGAAGCCTGAACCCTGGAGACGTTGGCAGCCATCTTTCTCCAACACGTGGACTTTGGTATGGGAAGAAATTTCTGTTTGTGGCCTGGTAACTGTAAGCTTCTACCCCAAATAAATACCCTCTTGTAAAGACCGACCAATATTTGGTATATTTCAAAAGGCACACCTTTGGCTGACCAAAACACCATGTCCATGTCCCATGAGCATTTTAACAATTATGTATGCCTTTTATGTATGTTCAGGTGGACTTCCTCCCATGCACCCCCATCCTTGACACCCCCCCACCATTGATCCTCTCCCATTCCCATTGTGACCCTTCTATGATCCATAGCCTCTTCATGCCCATTTTTTATTTCATTGTTTGTTTACTTATTCTTGAACTTTGAGAATTCTTTAAATAATCTGGATACAAGTTCTTTATCTGAGGTATTATTTGCATATACTTTCTACCAGTTTCTGGCTTATCTTTTTATTCTTTTAATGGTATTTTCAGAAGGGCAGGCATTTTAAATTTTATGAAGTCCAGTTTATTTTTTTTTCTTTTATGGGTCCTGCTTTTAGTATTATATAAGAAAAGTTATTGTCTAACTCAATTCCCAAAAATTATCTCCTATTTTTCTCCTAGAATTCTTATCGTTTTAGATTGTAAATTTATGTTTCTGATTCATATTGGGTTAATTCTTGTATATGGAGTGAGGTATGGATCAGAGCAATTTTTTTGTGTGGAGGGCATTTGGATCTTCAATTGTTAGGGTACCATTTGTTGAGAAAACGATCCTTTCTCCTTTGAATTGCCTTTCTCCTTTGTCAGGGCAGTGGCTCTTATATCCATGTGCCTATTTCTGGACTCTTTAATATGTTCCATTGGTTCATTTATCTTTGTTGATGTCAATACCACACTGTTTTGATTATTGTAGATTTACAATGAGTTTTTTAAAGCATGTAATATTATGCACCAAACTTTGTTCTTTTTTAAAAATGTTGTTTTGTCTCTTCTTGTTCTTTTGCATTTCCATATGAATTTTAGAATCAGCTTGCCAATTTCTACCAAAAAAAAGCTAGCTAAGACTTTGATTGGAATTGCCTTAATTCTATAATCAATTTGTAGAAAATTTATACTTTATAATTCTGAAAATTCTGCCCAATGGACAAACATGGCTCTTCCTTTACTTCAGTCTTAATTTTACTCAGTAATATTTTGTAGTTTACATTACACAGGTCTTGTATATCTATTGTCAGATAAATTTCTATTTCATTTTTTAATTATAGTACATATAACTTCAGAATTTTGATTTACAATTGTTTGTTGCTAGTATATAGAATTATAATTATTTTTATATTGACCTAAAATCCTACAATCTTGTTAAAATTACTTGCCTTATGGCCTGACTAGAACCTGTAGTACATCTTTGTGAATACTTGATCTTAGTGGAAGGGCATTCAGTTTTTAACTATTAAATATAAAGGGAGCTTTAGGTTTTACAGGCTTTCATTTATTAGGTTAAGGAAGTTCTCATTTTCCTAGTTTGGTGAGAGTTTTTATAATGAAGATAATGTTTCTTTTTGGAGTACAGGGCAGTAATAACACCCATTATAAAAGCTTCTGGTTCCCCACGTTCCAGGTTCTCTAGTAATGTAATCCAGTGTGTATGCAGGTATCATCTGGCCCTCTTTGTAGTGCCCTGTGAGAATAAGAGCTTGGTGAACTGGCTCAAAAATGCTGATACTCTGGCTACCTATTGTTATAAATTTTCCTTACTCTCTATTATAATTTTCCTTACTCTCTAACCAAGGAGTCCCAAGTCTTCTACAAACATCAATGAAACTATAGGAGACTAAGTTCCTAGCTTTGATGCAAGATAAAATCTCAGGAGCTTCAGAATTGTTGAAAGTATCAAGTTCTATTTTCTCTGGGTCTAGAAGTGAGTGCTTAGGAAAAGAAACAGGTCTGTGGCCAGGATGACCATTCATGAGGATGGAGCCCAAGGCTTTTGGGGATGGTTCATTCATGAGGATGGAGCCCAAGGCTTTTGGGGAAATTGTCTCCCCAAGGTGCTACCTGAACTATAGCCCAACTCATGGAAAGCTCCGGATGTCCCAATGGAAATTTTTAATGGTATCATGGAATATAGTGAATAGAAATGTTTTTATTTAGTTGTTTACCAAATACCACTTGCTAAATGTTTTGCAAGTATTAATTATTTTAATTCTAATGATATCCTATGAGTTTGTTACATGTCAGCACTTTAACACACTATACTCAAATTGTCCTGAAAACTTTTACTGGAATTTTAAGGTCTGATTGGTAGTAATGCAATGAATGGAAACAGATATCTGTTTCAGTTTTGTTGGTCTGCTTGTTTGTTTTAAATCTGGCACTTTAAACTTCAGCATTGCCTCCAGGAAATGGTAATCATGTTTTATCAGTAATTAGTATTTTACAGAAAGGTACTCAACCTCTTCTGTACACATTCCACATGCCAAGTGGTATGTTACTCAAATATCACAGCTACACAGACATATGTGGATTATGTACACAATGTCGTATCACACACACAAGCACACACACACAAACACATGTATCAAGATTTTCTTGGCAGTTACTCTGGGCTGTACATAACAGGCCTATAGTTTCCAAGAGTAATGAGATGAGGAAATTATGCAAAACAGGAACCATTTTCTACTCATTACAGCATGAAGATAAAGACACAAATTATTGGAACTTCTGGTTTGACGTGCGAATGTACTTGCTCAAGCACAAGTCAATGACAACACAACTCCAATTACTATTGTCTCTCCAGAGTATTAATAGTAGAACAAGAATGCATTCCAGTGTTTTATACAATTCAGATGTCTGAGCTTACAATTTGAATATGTTAAAGCTGAAGTCCATAAACTGCCTGGAAATTGACAGTGATCTTTAGTTTTGCAAATTGTGCCTAACTTCACATTTCTGTTCTCCATCTTTTTTTTTTAAAGTGTCCTCACTGAAAAGCTTAACATGCCAAAGAGTGATAAAATATCAACTCTAGTCTTGGGAGTAAATGAATTGATGCAGGCTTCCTCTCTTTAATTTTATTTTTTATACTCAAACACAGCATTTTGACACGTGAATATGGTATAAAGATCATAAGCCACGAAGTCAAAAAGAATCTAAAAGACAAATAAAGCTATCTTCTCAGTCTCATATGACAACCTTCCCCTTACCTTACAATTTTGTTGTAAAGACTAAATAAGATGAAGTATGTAAAGTGCCTACAGAATTGATGGAATATAATAATAGGTATTTCTTATATATTTACTTTTCTCTAGTAGCTCCTACCAGTTAAACATGATAATATACATAATTAAATAAGCAAGTCACTTGGAAAAGGAGAAAAAAATCACTCATGTTCTACAAGTTTTTTTATCGATGCATTATAGAATGTCTTTCCCTGCAATAAATTCATATTATGATCCTTTATATTTGAAGATAATGCTTTCATGTTAATTTCACTTATGTGACTGAAGAGCTGTTCTAGTGAATTGCAGAATGTTAATAGTCCATTCTTTCTTATTAACAAAACATTAATTTGTTTGAGGGTAGCAAATAGATCTATCTAAGAATCACAAATTTCTACCCCCTTGCAGCAGTGACAGTTATATAGAAATGATTGTACAGATGAGAATGAAAGTTTACTGGGGATTTGCTTTTGGGATGCAGGAAACTTCCCTCTCTTCCTTCTTTCTTCTTCCTGAGAAATGAAATATGTTATTTTATATATCGTGTATATAATGTATAACCTTGATATTTTGTGAGAGTAAGGGAAATAGTAAAAGCCTAAGCATGGTATATGATAAAGCAGACGGCTAGAAGGCTGAGGCTCTGTGGCAATGCAGGACTGTACTGCTGTGATTAATCAACATTTGACCTCTTTTTAGGCAAATAAATCCCTTGTGTTTAAGCTACTATTAGTCATATTTTCTGCTATTTTCACCCCAAAATCCTTCCTAAGTGGTAAGTCTCCTCATTCTGCACATATCAGCATGTCATTTGCCCAAGAAAAAAAATGTAAAATATTGACACACTTGGATTTGTATGCATTTTGTAAAGCCAAAGTCATAGTTAACACTAGGCAAAATAACAATAGCAACAAAATCCTTAAAACTTCACAAAAAATGCCCTGTTCTTTGCGTGGAGTTACACTTGGGCTAAGGGACACTAAATCAGTGTAAGATGCCAGGCACTGAAGTTCCAGTCCTGTGTAGCTATCTTTCTGTGAAATGGTTGGGAAGAGTCCCTTCTACTGGATAGCCAAGGTCCTTGAGGGAGCTTTGGAGCTGACAAGAAGTACTCAGCATAACCCACTATGTGGGGACAGGGAGCTAATGTGACTTGCCCCTCTTGGCGAGCAAGGCACTCCAGAGATTTATTCCTATAAACCTGATCTTATGACTCCTTTATTTCTTAAATATACTTGCTTTATAATGCATATGCCCTCATTTTTCCTTTCTATAAACATCTCTTTGTTGCCACAGCTTATTTGCCTCACTTGCTTTTGGTCAATGGGTTTCATAAAGGCATATTTAAACTGGCGTTCCTCTGTCTCTACATTCCTATATAATTCTCATGTGTGGATGCCATATCCCAGTGTTATCCCACTATTTCAGTTCTCACCCTACTTGGTTAATTGCAGGATTATAAGAGCTGACATTCAGCCTGATGTTGCCACGTTTAATTGAATCTAAGCCATATTTTATTGGATTAATCTTCTAACAGGTAATTGATATTTTATTGCAAATATTTAAAAAATATTTTACATGTAGCATTGCTGGTTTCATAGCTTACATCTTCAGCTCTAAACTTCAATCATGAATTATGTCATTTTTTTCTCATCCTTTTCAAAGACCATATTGCATGTTACAGTTATAAGAAAGCTTAGTGATCATAGGTTAAATTCCTTCATTTTAGAGCAAGGTAGTATTAAAATGTTGAAATAATTGGTCTTGAGCAAGTTCCTTAACTCTAAGATATAGTTTCCTTCACCCTATGAATTAGGATAATAATACATATGATAAAATGATAGCTTGAGAATTTGAATTTCAGAGATAAATGGAAAGTACCTACTACTGTGATAGACAGACACATTGTAGGTATTTATAATAACTCATCATTATTATTAATTCTGTTATTATCAGTATTCCTAATGATATTAAAAATGAATTTCAAAAATTCACAGATATAGCCCTTTTCACTGGTAATATCTTTTCTCATTCACAGAGAATACTTTCAACAAGGAGTTTTGGTCAGCCTGCAGCAAAATGCCATGCAGCTGCTAATGTGTCAAAGTGTCAAACATTTTCATACTGATCAAACATTGTTTTATGTCCAACAAAAGTGTTAAGTAAGTTGTGTTTTGACTTTGCTTCCCACACTGTTGCATAGCTGTAAAACGAGAGCATATCACTAATGCATGGGAAAACTGGCTTCAGAATTTGCTAGCTCAGTCCTTCCCTGCTTTATGATGATTATTGCATAATTCTTAATATTTTTACTTATTTCTCCTTTAATTTCACAAGTCCTCATTTTCCCCCATACAATCATAACATGTATATAGAAACTGTTAAAAAAAATATAGCAGTCAAACACTTGGAAATGTGCAGAAGAGCTTCCTGGCTGTCCTTTCAGTGGACTGCTGGGCTTTATCTAGTGCACCCACCAGAGACTTTCTGATTTTATAGTGTGCAATTCTGTCTTTCTATACTGGAGCCCATTTTACAATTCTGTAGGGACAGAAGTTCTTACAGATAATTGATAACAAAGCAAATAATTCTTGTCCCCAATAATGCAAACTAATTTTATACAGTTGAGACAAAATTAAATTTCTGCTGTCAAGAAAAGACTCCAAATGTTACATTTTATTGCCCTAAAAGACATTAGCCAGTTTTATTCTCTTAGCAAATTCATTTCAGCAATCCTGATTGCCTATGTGTGTGAATTCTTCAAATTCACATTTAACACTTACTAATTTCCTCATTAAATTAAGAAATTAAATAAAAATTATTGATATCTTCTAATTTTCTATTTGTATAAGTAATCTTTTTAACTTTTTGAAAATTCTACTTTAGTGATACTACTAACTCCATTTTATAAGTGAAACAACTGTGATTCTGAATGAAGAAAGAAAGAGAGAGAGGGAGAAAGAAAGAGAAAGAGAGAGAGAGAGAGAGAGAGAGAGAGAGAGAGAGAGAGAGAGAGAGATATGGAAGCAGATGTGGTCAAATGTTTAAACTCCCGCCTCCCACATGGAAGTTCCCTGGTTCCTGGTGCCTCCTGAAAAATGAAAAACAAAGAACAAGCAAAACAAAGGAAAAAACCAACTCAGGGAAGCTGATATGGATCATTGGTTGAGCACAGGCTTCCCACATAGGAGGTCCCAGGTTCAATCCCTGGCCCTGGTACCTCAAAAAACAAAAACAAAAACAAACAAACAAACAAAAACCAAATACACAAACAAACAGAAAGAAAGAAAGAAAATATAGTTGCCTGATTGGATTACCTGACTGCTGGCAAATCACATAGTGAAATCCAGAATTTTCTTCTTTACTACAAATGCTTGTTTAGTGATATAGCCTAAAACTTTAGCTTATACTCCTGGCTTTTGCCTTCCTACAATTCTCTTTATATATACATATACATATACATATACATATACATATACATATACATATACATATACATATACATATACATATACATATACATATACATGAGTGTTACAAATTACTTGTTAACACAAGTTAATAACTACAATAACAATGAATCTGCTTTGGTCCATGGTTATACTCCCCTCTTATTTTTGTTTATTCATCGATCTTGAGGGATTTGGGATGATGTCCGCTCTAATTGCTTCAAGCTGAGAAGGGACAGAGATATTATGAGGCAGAGGGAAGGAACTGTTTTACTTGCATTTAAAGATACTCCTTGATTTGGGGATCGGACTGGGCCATCATCATCATTTTGTTAGTTGCCCAGGGCGATCCCAAAGAACTGGAGAGTAGGAGTTGGCTGAAACTCTAGGGGTTTCAGGGCTCAACTGGCATCGGTACAATCTGAAGGAGGCATAGATTTCATGAGGCCATGTGGATTCTCCTTGGTGTCCAGACATTCCTAGGGCCCTCAGGAGCACTTGTGTTTGAAGCTTTGTTTACTGTGGCAGTTTGTGTAGTCTGGTTAAGAGCTTGATAAGTGTAACTTTCAAAATGACCTACTGACTCACTTTGAAATCTCTTAGCCATAAAAATTCTATTTTATTGAATATTTTCCCCTTTTGGTTAAGGTATTTCTCCAAATGCATTGCTGATTAACCACTTGGTAAAGTCCCTCGGTGACAGGATCATCCCTGGAAGTCATGCCCCTCTGTGGGGGAGGAAGGTAGTGAGTTTATTTGCAGAGTTTGGCTTAGAGAGAGGCCACATTGGAGTAACAAAGAGGTTTTCAGGAGGCAACTCTTAAGCATTAATTATTATTAGGTTTAGTTCCATTATTAAAGGAATAAGGTTCATAAGTGCAAGCAGTAAGATCAAGAGTTTTGCTTATTGGCCTGTTTGCTTTAATTAGGCAAGAGATATATTCCATAGCATTTTGCTATCTTATTTGAGATAGTAGCAGGGCTTCACAAGGAGAGAGGTTTAATATTTTGTTAGCTATTATGTGGGCCTCTATGTATCCATAAAACATACCTATGGCAACAAGGATACATTTATATCCCAAGAAAGTATTCTTTAGGTGCATTTCCCCCCATATAAAACCCACTATCAACATGCTGTACTTCCTCTTCAGAAAAACACCTGTTCAAGTCTTTTGCCCATTTTTAATTGGGACCTTTTTCTTTTTATTGTTGAGTTGTAGGATTCCTTTATATATGCTGACTATTAGAACTTTATTGGATATGAGTTTTCCAAATATTTTCTCCCAGAGTAAGATTCCTTTTCACTTTCTTGACAAACCCCTTTGAAGTTGAAAAGTTTTTCATTTTGATGAGGTCTAATTTATCTATTTTTTTCTTTCATTGCTCGTGCTTTGAATGTAAAGTTTATGAAAACGTTGCCTACCACAAGATCTCAAAGATACTTCCCTACATTTTCTTCTAGGAGGTTTATATACCTGTATCTTATGTTTAGATGTTTGACCCTCTTGACTTCATTTTTGTATAGAGTGTGATACAGGGTTCCTTTTTCATTCTTTTGGATATGGATATCCAGTTCTCCCAGAACCATTTGTTGAAGAGGCTATTCTGTCCCAGTTGAGTGGACTTGGTAGCCTTGTCAAAAATCAGTTGGCCATAGATGTACAGGTCTATTTCTGAACTCTCACTTCAGTTCTATTGGTCAATATGTCTATCCTTGTGCAAATACTATGCAGTTTTGATCGATGAAGCTTGGGAATATGCCTTCAAGTCAGGTAGTATGAGTCCTCCAACTTTGTTCTTCTTTTCAAGATGTTTTTGGCTGTTCAAGGCCCCTTAACCTTTTTTTTTCTTTCCTTCTCATTCTACTCATTACTAGTGAATAGAAACACTACTGATTTTTGAGTTTTGATCTTATATCCCACCAATTTGTTGAACTCATTTACTAGCTCTAGTAGTTCTGTTGAAGATTTTTTGGAACTTTCTATATGTAGGATCATGCATCTGCAAAGAGTGAACATTTTACTTCTTCCTTTCCAGTTTTGATGCCTTTTATTTCTTTTCTTGCCTAACTGCCCTAACAAGAACTTCTAACATAATGTTGAATCAGAGTTGTAACAGTGGGCATCCTTGTCTTGTTCAGGATCGTAGAGGAAAAAATTTTAGTCTTTCACCATTGAGTATGATGTTAGCTGTGGGTTTTTTATATATACCTTTTATCATGTTGAGGAAGTACCCTTCTATTCCTATTTTTCTAAGTGTTTTTCCTCAAGAAAGTATGCTTAATTTTCTCAAATACCTTTTCTGTGACAATGGAGATGATCATGTGGTTTTTTCCCCTTCTTTTTGTTAATGTGATGTATTACATTAGTTGATTTTCCTATGTTGAACCATTCTTACATAACTGAGATTAAACCCACTTGATTATGATATATAATTTGTTTAATGTGTTGTTGGGTTTGATTTGCATGTATTTTGTTGAGGATTTTTGCATCTAAGTTCATTAGAGGGACTTTTCTTTCCTCCTAGCATCTGGTTTTAGTATTAATGAGTTAGGTAATGTTCCCTCCTCTTCAATTCTTTGGGAGAATTTGAGCAGGATTGGTATTTGTTTATTTCAGAATGATTAGTATTACTCACCTGTGAAGCCATTTTGTCCTTGGCTTTTCTTTGTTGGGGAGTTTTTGATGAATGATTCAATTTCATTATTTGTGATTGTTCTGTAGAGGTCTTCTATTTCTTTAGTCTCTGTAGGTTGTTTGTGTGTTTCTAGGAATTTGTCCATTTCATCTAAGTTGTCCAACTTTTTGGCATACAGTTGTTCATAGTATCCTCTTAATATATTTTTTATTCCTGTGGAATCTGTGGTGATGTCTCCTTTCTTATTCCTGATTTTATTTATTTGCATCTTCTTTTTTTTTCTTTGTTAGCCTAGCTAAGGGTTTGTCAGTTTTAATAATCTCAAAAAACAACAACAACCAGGTTTTGGTTTTTAATTTTATTTTTTTATTCTCAATTTCATTTAATTCTGTTCTAATCTTTGTTATTTCTTTCCTTCTGCTTACCTTGGAGTTAGTTTGCTGTTGTTTTTATACTTTCTCCAGATGTGCAGTTAGGTCTTTGATTTTAGCTCTTTCTTCTTTTTTCTTCTTTAGCCATTTAGGGCTAAAAATTTCCCTCTCAGCATTGTCTTCACTGCATCCCATAAGTTTTGATATGTAATGTTCACATTTTCATCCCCCTTGAGGTATTTACTGATTTTTTGTGCAATTTCCTCTTTGACTCACTGATTAAGAGTGTATTGTTTAACTTCCATATATTATGAATTTTCCAATAATCCACCAATTATTGATTTCCTGCTTCATTTCACTGTGGTCAGAGAATGTGCTCTGTATAATTTCAATCTTTCTAAATTCACTGAGACTTGCTCTATGACCTAACATGTGGTCTACCCTAGAGAATGATCCATGAGTACTCTAGAAGGATGTATAGCATGCTGTTTTGGGGTGCAGTGTTCTGTATAGTTCCTTTATCGTATTAGTCAAGATCTGTTTCTTTATTGATTCTATTTATTCTGTCTATTGCTGATAGTGGTGTGTTGTAGACCTCACTATTATTGTAGAGGCATCTATTTCTCCCTTCAGTTTTGCCAGTATTTCCTCATGTATTTTGGGACATCCTGGTTAGGTGCATAAATATTTATGATTGTTCTTTCTTCTTGGTTGATTGACATATATATTAATATATGATGTCCTTCTTTGTCTCTTATAACAGCTTTGCATTTAAAGTCTGTTTTCTCCAATATTAGTATAGCTACCTCATCTCTTTTTTGGTTACTGTTTTCATGGAAAATCATTTTCCAGCCTTTTACTTGAAACATATTTGTGTCCTTGGGTCTAAGATGAGTCTCTTGTAGACAGCATATATATTTTATTGTCCATTTTGCCAATCTATGTCTCTTAATTGGGAAGTTTAATCCATTAACATTCAATGTTATTATTTTAAAAACAGTGCTTCAACAATTCTACCTTTAGGCTTTTATATGTCATATCTTATTTTTTTCTCCTTTTACCCTTATAGTTACTGTTTACTATTGTTTTAGTTTGTCAAAGGACTGCTGATGCAAAGTACCAGAAATCTGTTTGCTTTTATAATGGAGATTCATTTAGGGATAAAAGCGTACAGTTCTAAGACCATGAAATACCCAAATTGAGACATCAGCAGAGATGTTTTCTCACCAAAGTCAGCTACTGCTGATCCTGGCATTGTTGCCATGTGGTGAAGTAAGATGGCCACTTATCTCTGTGGAGGACTCTGCCTTCTCCTCCAGAATCTACCATCTCTTGGAGCTCAGCTGTGAACAATCAAGCATAGGGCTTGTCTCTTTCTGGGCCTCAGCTCTTGAGGCTCTTGGGGGCTTCTGTTTTGAGATTCATAAAATTATCTCAAACTGCCACACTGATAATCTTCCTTTCTCCACTCTCCTCCAAACCTCAGCCTGCAGAAGTCTCTTTAGTATTTCTTGTAGCTCAGGACTCTTGTTGACAAATTCTCTCAATTTCTTTTGTTTGTTTGCTTCTTAAACTCTCCCATATTTCTGAAGGACAATTTTGCTGGATACAGAATTCTTGACTGGCAGTGTTTTTTTTTTTTAGTACCTTAAATATGTCATATGGCTGTTTTCTCACCTTGAAGGTTTCAGTTGAGAAATTAGCACTTAATCTTATCAAGCATTCCTTATAGGTTTTGAATCTCTTTTTCTTGATGCTCTAAAGATTGTCTCTTTATCTCTGTTATTTAATACTATGATTAGTATGTGTCTTGGGGTAGTTCTGGTTTATTCTGTTTTCAGTACACTGTGCTTCCTAGACATGTACATCCATGTCCCTTAAAAGATTTGGGAAATTTTTGGCTATTATTTCCTCAAACACTCCTGCCAATTTTCCTTTCTCTTCTCTCTTTGGAACACCCATAATGCATTTGTTTGTTGTATTTCATGCTGTTATTCAATTCCTGTTGACCTTGCTCAAATTTTCCCATTTTTAAATTGTCTCTTCTATATGTGTGCTTTTGGATGTCCTAGCTTCTAATTCATTTATTCTTTCCTCTGCCTGTTCAAATCTGCTGTTGTGTGATTCTAGTGCATTTTTAATTTCTTCTATTGTGCCTTTCATTACCACAAGAGCTGGCATTTTTTAGATATGTTTACAATATCTTCTGTATGCACACCCCGTATCTTCTTAATATCCATTATCTCTTCTTTCATCTACTTGAATTGATTTAATTGCTTGTGTGGACATCTTTGATCAGTTATTCTAAATTCTACATCTCCTGCAGCTTTTTAGTTTGTTCCTTTGGCTGGGACATGTCTTCTTGTTTGTGGTTTTTTACTGAAATCTAGACATCTGTTTATCTTGATAGGTTTACTCTGTTGGTCAGTTTCTCTCTCTTGCCTAGGGCTTATTGTTGTTTGATTTTATGTTAAAGTTCTTCTTTAACACTTGGTTCAGCTTACTCTAAATCTTGACAATTTTCCATGTTTAATAAAAAAGGGGAAAAGGGGGAAATGGGGGAGGGGAAAGGAAAGTGAAAAAAAAAAGAGGAAAAGGAAAAAAATAATGGGAAAAAAATGGACAAAAAAAAATCTCCCTTCCAGACCACCCATGCCACTTGCCCTGTGGCCCCACCACTCCCCCAGGGCCTGGTTGGGTTCCCCTCACTGGCCACCCATGTCACTCACTCCACAGCCCTACTGTTTCCCTAAAGCTTGGCAATCTGCCTGTCTTCCCACAGCTTCTGGAGCCTACATTTCTTTTTCTACATATGACTACCCATGTGTCCACTCGCCTCCCTTACCCACATCAACATGAACATATAATACAACCAGAACAAGAAAAGATAGACCTAAAAATAACACAAATTCAAAACACAATGCCAAAATATTCTATTCAATTGAATTTCTTCATTATTTCTATTCCCAACAATGTTAAATTAAGGAACTCCTAGACAAGCAGGGAGAAGAATCACATGCCAGAGAATGTAAATATGAAACCTGCATTTTGTTGCTTTTCTAGTTGCTGCCCTTGGTAAACAGTGGTCATGTAAGTGTGAAGGGGTGATAAGATTACGTTTTTTATGTGTTTTACTGTGGCTATTATGTGTACAGGTTTACCATATTTGAAACATACTGGCCATTTGTTTTTCTTTCAAATATTTTGGCATAAGATTTCTGTTCTGGAGAAGAAAATGTTTCCACTTAAAGCAATGGTGTGCATATCAAAGAAAGAAGGAATTTGTCAAAAATAGCATGTTTTCTATTGTACAAAAAGGAAAGAAAAACTAATGGGAAAAAGGTATTTTGTTTAGGAACACCACATGGGCAAAAAGATGTGTCTAATTAGAACTACTGTTTCTCTGTCAGAGCCTGAGACCTGGGCAGAAAATAAACAATGCCTTCTACTCCCTGGGCAGAAATATTCCAACAGATCTATTTTCTCTTTGCATACCATGGTGTAAATGGGAGAATACAGAGAAGCCTGGTTTTGGATGGAATTTGCAAAATAACTCTTTGAAAAAATAGCATAAGCATAAAATTGCTCATTTGCATTGCTAATTGTTGCGCAAACCCAGCTCTGATACATCTTAGTGTTCTTCCTTAAGTTAACAATCCTCAGCCAACTTGAAGACATTAGTTCAAATCATAGTTTTTGAAACTGTGTTCTGTGAAAACTTCTTTGCAATGTGTTAGAAGGAGGAGAAAGTGGGTGAGCAATTTAAAGTGAAATATATTTGTGAAACTGGGGACTGATAAATGTTAAATGGTTTTCTTTTTTGCAGGATATTTGAGACTTTGCTACTGCTAATTTAACTTCAGAGGTTTTTAGACTCTATTTGAATGAGGGCTAGTGTGTAGGGTTAAGCTTGCTGTTTGGGAAGAGCTAAACTGCATCAAAAGCCAGGCTTGACACTAGATTGTAAACTCTGTGATGGCAGTACCATTGTTCTGTTCATCACCACACCCCCATTGGCAAACACTGCAGGCATCCAATTACTATTTTCTGAATAAAATGCCATCTAATTTTTAGCTAACAGCTACAAACATATCACTTAATACCATCTCTCTCTAGTGAATGGATTGTTTTGAGGATCACATTGCATCATGAAAGTGTAACTTCTTCAAATATAGAATCATGGGAAGCTAAAACTAGTAGAGTCATTGGAGATTATCTGGCTCAAATAATTCATGTGATGGCTAATAAAATTGAAGCCCAGAAAATTGAAGTTAATTAAACAAGGTCACACAGCTCATCATTATCAGACTACAACTGGAATTCAGGTCCCATAATTTCTAGCTCAATTCCCTTGACACTATATCATTATTCCTATTTGCAATAGGTTTTAGAACATTTATTAAGTGCTAAATTTATTGGGGGATTAAATGAAGTTTACTAGCAGGGTATTTGAGGCCAAATGGAAGAAAATAACGTAATAATTGTCAGATACAATAGTGTGTCTATATTAAAGCTGTGAACGGTCATATAAACTAACAGACAAATAAAAACACAAAAGACAACTCCTAAAAGAGTCCCTGAGAACAGATATTTTTTATTGTTTTGAAGTCACAGTCTTAAATCATTAGCTTAGAACATTTTTATGAAGAATTATGTTAAAAAAAAAGTAGATTAACTTGGCTTAACTGCCAAAGAGATGAAGATTTGGACTGACAGTGTTTATGATGTCCATAGCTTTCTCTCTTGCTCTCTTTCCCTTAACATAATTGGCTTTGACTGGGCAAATCATGTTGTTTTCATTGTAATGTCATTGCAATTTATGATTCCATAAGGCATTTGAATAGATTTTTTATTTCATTTGCTTTGCATTTCATTTTAATGCCATCCAAGAAAATTACCTATACAACTATGCATGCTACCTTTTATTAACTTCACCATGTTTCCATTTTCATATTTTTGATCACCATCAAATTTTATTTTAGCTGTATTATAAAATCAACTGCTTGTACAATTAGATCATTTACCTTTAGACCCTATTTCTGGTGAATTATTTATCTGTAGCAGTGTATTAAATGCAGTCATACTCCCAGTAAAACAAAACTATAACAATACTCTGCTTATTATTATATAACATTTATGATACAATTTTATTTTATTTCCAAACAAATAATCTTTCTTTAATACTTTATTTTAGCCATTCTTTTAATAATCTTTAAGAAGTAAAGATATAAAACCCTAATATAAAGATATTTCTTAGTTGACAAATTAGTTGTATCAACCTTTTATTATATGTAAATGCACAGTTTCTATTCATAAGACTAAACACAATCACAATCAGGATAATGCTATTTTCACACACTTTATGGCAAATGAAGACTCAGTGATGGGACTGACAAGTATTGGGGAATTAATGTGACCCTGAGAATTATGTTCCACAAAGATAAAAAATTTCCTCTGTGCATTTCCCTGTTAGAGTTGGAAATAAATTATTTTCCTTCTGCATTCTGTTATCTAGTCATAAGCTTCCTTTTGTCCATTTATGCTTGAGACTATCTCACATTTGAAATTAGATTCTTTCTCGTTTTAGGTTTAAGCATCAATTCTTGCGTTTGATGAGATTTTTGGGGTTCCAATCTCTCTTACATGTAGTGGAAGACTCTGCAGGGAAGGAGAACCTACTGAAAAGAATGTGGTACATATTCTTACAAGTGCCACACCATGAATTTCATCAAACCGAAATCTCAGTAGCATAAGGACAGATAGTTGTAAGCAGTGATGGAGACTCTATTCCAAGTCATTATGCCTGCTATTCTTTTATATATTAATATCTATCTTCTATCAGGTTTGGATCCCTTTCAAAGAATTTTATTCCTTAAATGATTAAAGATTTCATATAGTACACTCTGTTGAGGCAGTCATGTGAAAGAGCATGACAAGGATTGGGGAAATATGTACTTTAATATTAATCAAGCCCTCTATTAATTACCATATACTTAACTAGAAACTACCATCACTACAGCACTCTGATAGTATTAGAAAGTCAGGAAGGAGGAGAGGAGTTCCTTTTTGTAATGATCTTACATACTGAGAAGATAAAAATTAAGGAGGTAAGACTAAATTGTACAAAATTATTTGAAATGAACATTATGAACTAGTTAGGTGTTTCAAAGAGACCCATGCTTGGGTTGTGTACTCTGCTGTGTTCAACATTATGGGCTCAACTTAAAATATAAGGTCTACTTCCTTTCAATTTATAACCGTGGTGAGTCTTTCCTTTGTGGATCTACTCCACAAATAGTTTTGGAAAATTTCATTATTTTATTCAATAAATATTTATTGGGTTCCTACCATTTGCTAGTAACTTTTCTCAGGGCAGTAGATATAGGAGTAAAGAAAACCAAACAACAAACAAAAAATGCTTCTTTTCATAGATCTTACAGTCTAGTAAGAGAGAAGAAAGAATAAAAACAGGTTAAATATTCAGCATGTCAGACTGTGATGTGACAATATCAAGTGTTATTGAGGAAAACCGAGGAGTGGAGAGGCCAGGTTAGGCTAAGATGGCAATTTTAGATGGTTTGTTTCAGGCCGAGCTCACTGAGAAGGTGTTATTGGAGCAAAGGCCTTAAGGAAGTAAAGGAGAGAGCCATAAAGATGTATGATGGTAAAACTTGGAAACAAAGGGACCTAGAGCTGTGTAACAGACCTAGTTCCAAAAACAGACTTGTGTAGAATGAGGGTAAACGTTTTTTAAAAATACAAGCAAAATTTAAAGGAGATAAGTTAACACTTCATTGTTGTATATTTGTTCTCAGATGCCCAATTAGTTCTCAGGAGTTAATTAGCTCTTGTATAATGCATGGTTTTAAAGTTTACAGGAGTGTGTATAAACTCACAGGACCTTATGTCTCTGATACATACATGCTTCAGTTGAACAATTTCAGTGGAATTCAGGGGCAATGCTTGGTAAGGCCAGTGTTCTTCTCCTCAGTATTGAAAAGAACTTAAATTAAGTTTGAACTCTCAAAGCTGAAGAGATAATCTCCATAGTCAATACATATTATCTATCTCTGATAGTAAATACAGAAACTAAAATAATGTGGATAAATAATTTGTATAGATATACAACTCTAATCTAGTTGTCTTGTCTGTTGCCTTTAGACAGTAGGGACAAAATGTGATTCATTAAGTAGATATCTAATTATACCAATTGTAGAAGAAGAAAGGAGACAGGAGAAGAAGCCAGAAGAGCCCAAAGTGGCCCATGTCCACTTTCCAGGGATAGAGGCCTAGATCCCAGATGCAGGGAATTTTGTCCCTGTGGCCAGAGTAGAATCAACATGGAATTTTCAAAATATCTGATTCTATGTCCTCCACTCAACTTTCCAATTACAATTTGGCCTCCCCTAGAGTATACTTACTTGGAGAGAAGATAATGATGGCCCCTCAATATTCTGGCTTACATCACAGGTATATTCTCATTAGAAATCAGGAAATGTACTATCTAATTTTTCTATCACTTTCTGTGAGCTTGGATAAAGAACCTTCAAGAAGTCTATGCTTTTTTTTGTTGTTGTTTGTTTCTTTTGTTTTGTTTATATAAATTTCTGGTTGGAAATATTCATACTACACAACATTTCCCATTTTAACTACTTTCAAATACTCAATTCCATGGTGCTAATTATGGTCACAATGTAGTACTACCATCGCCATCATTTTAGGATATATTTTGATTTGCTGATAATTGGATATGAGAGGTGAGAGGGAAAAAAAGGCAAGAATAGTTTTGAGGTTTCAATTTGAAGCCTCATTGAATTTCACCCCTGCCACTTCCTTCCATGTGCCCCGCCCCCGCTTTTTAAGAGAAGCTATAGATTAAGAAAAATCATGTAGAAAATACAGAGTTCCTACATAACACCCCCCTCCCAGTATTAACACTTTATATTAGTGTGCTATCTCTGTTACAATTGATTAAAAAAACAACATTGCTATAATTGTACTATTAACTATAGTCCATAGATTAAATGAAGGTTCACTGTTTGTGTTGTATGGTACTATGGGTTTTTAAAAAAATTCTATAAACATATATATAACTTAATATTTCCCTTTATATCAATATACAAATATATAATTCAATGCATTTAATTACATTCATAATGTTGTGAAGTAGAATGTTTAAAATATTTTTTTCCTACAAGGGATCTAAGATTCCTATGGGCAAAACATTGAGCCCTTCTGAGAAAGTGAGTAAGCTTTTGGATGAATAAAAATTAGATTTTTAATTTCATATTAATGACAAAAATGGTAGTTATCAAACACTTCAATTGTGATACATAATATCATGAATGTTTTAAAAGTAAAAGCCCCTTTTAAAAGCCTCTTTTAAAAGCCCCTTAAAAGAAATGTATACAAACACACACTCCTGCTGACTCACTTTATTTTAATGTTACTTAATTAGCTACAAACATAAATCTCCTTATGCATATCGTTTCTATTCAACTATAAAACCAAATCAAATTTACAAATAAATTACTAAAAAGCCCTAGTAAATTAATAAAACACAAATTAGCAGCATAATTTAATGTGACCAATGATCTTGTACTGAAGCTAAATTACCCCCTCTCAATGCGAATAGGATATTTACTTCTATGGCACAGGTTCTATTGCATGCAGCACATTACCACTGTGTGCAATGGGAGTACTTCATGCTCCAACCATGTTTTGTTTTACTTTGTTTTGAAGTACTGAGAAAACATTGTTTATACAGTATGGCAGACCATCAACTGACCCATCAATCAGGGACATATTTATAAAGCAAACAAACAAAAAAATCCCCACAGACTTGGGCATTGAAATCTTATGGCATTATTCAATTATAATTAGAGTGACCACAAAATTTATCATCCAAATAGGGGAACTGTGAAAGTAAAAAGAGGATGCTATTAATTATTATTCTGTAACAGCAAGTATACACCAGGATTAATTCAGGTAACTGAAAGCATATGGTTACGTCTGATTTATAAAACAGTCATACCAAACTCCAAAATTTCATTCTATGTGCAAGAAATTTCCTTGTAAAATCAAGAAATTTGATTTTACAAACTTATTTTTATTCATTGTCCTTCCTACCTAGTTGGAGATATTCATTTTTTTTATTATTAGTGATTTCTGTAGCTTTCTATCTCCAGATTAAGTAGGGGTCCGGGGTTCTTTTAAAGAGCAGAATGGTTTTGAATATAAGGAGGGCTTACTCATCTTCATTTTTTAGTCCCATTAATAATCATTTATAGTCCAGTCCATGTGAGCCTTTGAAGGCCCAGAGATGCACTGCTTTGATACCACTTCCATGCTGCACTTGGGCTTAGGAATATTCATATGGAGCCTTGGCGACCACAGGGCTGACTCCATAATGTTCCATGTTGTTATTCCCTTCTTGGTTTTGCCACATGTTGTGATACAATTTCCACTAATTTACAGAATCTCAAAGAAGCATTTTACTTTGGTTTTTGAAGAACTTTTCTCTTACACACACAATCATGAGACAAGAGGAAGCTTGTGAAAAGACAGTGATGATGGGATGTATTGACTTCTTTACCACTGTGAGCCTTGAAAAATGGAGAATAAAGTAAAGAGAAATACACTATATAATACAAGAAAATTAAAGGTAATTTTATGCAATATTACTCATTATTAAAAATGCTGTATGTAACTATAAAAGCTAATGACATGAATAACTAGAAGACTAATAAAGAGCCAATTTTCAAATTAACAAAAGCAGATAAATGAACACCAAATACTAGAGATTTTATTCACAGAGAAGAACACAATCTCAGAAAAACTGCAGAGAGGAAAGAAGAGGAGAGCTCTTGGCAAGAGAATATTTATCTAAAACCAATGACAGAAATATAGAGTCCACCATCTGTGAAATTTTAAAACAGTATCCTGTTAGACCAGAGTAGACAATGGGAAAATGTACTTACAATTCTTCACTGTATTAGAGGATGAATTCTTGGAAAGACAACCTTTCAGTAACATTTTCCAAAAAGTCAGGGAACCAAGGATTTCATATATAGTAATGCTGCCCTTCAACTTTCAAGGCTATAGAAAAACAGTTTCAAAAGATGAAAGAGTTCAGTGAATTCTGTATACCTGCATTTTGACCATTCTCAGGCAATCTACTAGACCAGCAGTCAGTAAACTATGCAGTTTTGTTTTTGGAAATAAAATCTTATTGGAATGTAGCCACATTAATGAGTTTAAGTATTGTCTATGGCTACTTTTGCTCTATACCAGCTACAATGGTAGAATTGGGTAGTAGTTTCAGGGACCATATGTCTTACAAAACCTAAAATATTCACTATATGGCCCATTACAGACAAAAAATCTGGACCATGCACTACAGAATGAGCTTCATTCAATTGAAATGGTGACTAGAGAAACTTCAGCAACATAGCTGACAGTGAACACTTAATATATATGTAATCATAGAGAGAAGTCTAGAACAAGGTCTTAAACTTATAAGCCAGATAATAAAAGGGTAAATAAGAAAACAATTGTCTAAGGAAATTTAAAAGATTTAAGAAAAGAGGTAACCAGTGGGACAAAACTACAACCCTTCCAAATACCAAGAGAATTAAAAAAAAAAAAACAGCAAAGACAACATATGACATAAATATAGCAAAGATAACATAGTATGCACTGACATTTTAATATGGAGTTTGACAGAGTTGAAACCAAATATAGCAGTTATATCAATAAATATAATGGTCTTTGCTCACCTTTATATATCTCATTAAAAGAGATATACAAGAGACATACCTGAAATAACTAATTTAGAAAGGATAAAACTAAAGTGAAGGACAAAGTTATACAGGAAAATAGAAATAATAATTCAGTAATTGCAATCCCCAAAAAAGACAAAGCAAAATTCAAACAAAAAAGCATTGATTATGACAAAGAATGGCTGAAGTAAATCTGTGTCTCTTTGGATATGATTTGTTAGTGTAGCTGGAAATCCTTAGAGAATGAATGACAAAAATAGCTCAAATAATAAAATAATTCTGTAAGTTGGCAGGATATGAAATTAACATGCAGAAATTAATAGCCTTCACATACAACCAGTCAGAGGACATAATGACAGAGAAAACTCCATTACAATGACAACAAAGAATATATAATACTTCCAAATAAACTTAATAAGAAATGTGCAAAACATATGTAACCTTGAAACATTCTTGAAAATATACTTGAATTAATGAAATAGAACAATTCTCCATTGTGAAGATGTCAGTTTTCCCTGACAATATATAAGTATAATGCAATTTCGGTAAAATATCAACAATCTTCTTTATGATTTATAGAATGTGATACTAAAGTTCATGTGGAAACATACCAAATTATAGGAAAAATTGTGAATAAGAAAAGCTGCTAGGAACCACCCAGGCAAATCAAACATAAAAACAGATAAAGAACCTCTATAACTAAAACAGTGTCATACTGGCATATAATAGACATATCAAAGAAACAGAACAGAAATTCCAGAAAAGGCACACATACAAATTGAACGTTAGGATATGACACTTACATAACTGGGGTAGAGATAGTTTTTGTTTTGTTTTATTTTGTTTTAATATATGGTGCCAGAACAGCTGCTTAACTATTTGGAAAAGAGGAAAATAGATCTCCATTCCTCGTGCTATACAAAAGAACATACTACTAATGCATCAGGAATCTAAACATGCAAATGCATTTATAAGCGCAACAATGAATTTTAACTTTGATGTAACTGCACAATATTGGAAACCATCTAATGCCCTTATGGAGGAAAGTGGTTGAAAGATGAGAGGATATACACCAATAAAGTACAATGTTACTGTAAAAAGCAAAATGAGGAGAATCCCTATGAAACATAGTGATCTCCATAATATACTGTTAAGTGGGAAAAAGCAAAGTGCAAAGGTGTAGCTATAGAATGTTACTTTTTAGATAAGAAAAAGAGAGGGGAAGGAGTAAGAAAGCACTTATATATCTGTTATTTTTTCTCCAAAAAAGAAGAGAGGAAAAGGAAACCAAAAAACAGGTAGACTAATTTCTTACAAGGGGTGAAAAAGTACAGTACAAAAAGGCTGTAGGGATGGGAACAGAGTAGAAGAGATGGGGGAGTATGTGATATTTTTCTAAGGATAGTTCTGACTTGTAGAACTATGTTATGTTTCTCAAAAAGAAAAAAAACCAACAATGATGGGCATAATGGAACACAAATCAAAACAAAGAAACCTGTGTTGGGGGAAGAAATGACTTAAACTGAAGAGGGAAAAAGAAACTAATCCAAATAATTCTGAACACATTACTTTGACTACATATATGTAGGCCAAATGTAAATAACTGTAAACAAATATTGAACTTTTGTTAATAGATTTGGTTTTCACAGTGTATCTGTTGGCAATGCTGAAATTATTTAATCTGTTTTCCATGATAGAGCAAATCAGTAAATTTATTGTAGCCAGTAGGAGTCTGGTTTCTTACTTTTCAGTGAGGGGAGTTAAAATATGGAAAAAGAAGCCTAGAATGAATTTTTGGTGTTGGATTATAACCTAATACTATACTTTCCTAATTTTTAACTTATATATAGATAGGTAAATAAAGAAATACATCTAAGTGTATGCATATATATCTGTGTTTATACATGGGTGTATATAAATACACATAATTCCTAGCACTGTCTGCTGAAAAAGCTTAGAGAGGCAAACACACCTAATGGTGATAAGTATAGCTGGTACCCAGAGCTTGGTTTCTAAATACCATTATTCACTAAAAGAACCCAGTCTCTTTTGAGAAATGGCTGATTCTAGAGCTGGAACAGGAAAACTATAAGATAAACTTGAAACAATTTACAGTGTCATAAAGTAAAATGACAAAACATTGGGGGACATGGTGAGGGGCAGCTGGAGCCAGCTTAAAGGGCCTTCACTTGTAAAATATGGAAGATTTTGAGCATAAAAAATTAGCATTAATAGTAAAGAGATATAACCCATAAAATAAAATAAAATGTGATTCATGAAATCATACCAATATCAATAAACAAAAAATAAATGGTAAAGAAGGTTACAATAGAATGGCCAAGACCCAAAAATGCCCCCAAATTATACGTATTTTTTCCCTCTCCCTCCCCTCAGAACCTCCAGTGGCCACTTCCTCCATATCCGTGATAAAAGTTCTTCCATTGCCAGGATCACAACAAGTCTACAGTAGAACAACTGTCTATCTACTCTAGTCCATCGTCCCTTCCCAAATCCTGAGGATTCTATGATGGTGATGTCCACTCCACCTCTAATTGAGAGGGGGCTTAGATCCTATGGGGCAGATGGATGGGACTTTCTTGCTTGCAGTTGCAGTCTCTCTCTGTTCTTTGAGTTGTTAGTTGTCCTAGGTGAGTCCAATGAACTGGTGAGTAGGTATTGCAAGTCTTTTGAGATTCAGGGCCCAACTGGCACATGGACAGCTCAAAGATTTAGGTCTCTTGAACATACAACTACCAACTCTACTACTAACTACAGGTTCAAATAAAGGGGCAGAACCATTTGTAGGGAAAACACAAATGAATCCAACTCTATCACACTGGGGAGCATAAATTCCAAAGTAGGGCCCACTGGCAGGGCAGCAAACTCCTGAACTGTCTGCCCTGCCTATAGTGTTTGAATGTCTCCAGAACCCTCAGGAGCCCCACTATTTGAGGTAATATTTATTTTGATAGTCAATGAGTTCCTGCTGAGACATGCATAAGCATAACCTCTGAAAAGACCTTCTGACTCACTTTGAAGTCTCTTAGCCATATAAAATTATTTTTCTTTACCCTTTCCCTCTTTTATTCGAGGTCTTTTTCCAGTTGCATTACTAGTTGGTTCTTGGTAGTAATCTATCAGTGCCAGGTAGGCTCAACCCCGAGAGTCATGTCCCACGCTGGGAGAAAGATAATATTATTTATATACTGAGTTTTGGCTTAGAGAGAGGCCACATTTGAGCAACAAGGAGACTCTCAGGAGGTAATGCTTAGGCACCTATAAATACTATGCTAAGTTTCTATCTTAAAAGTAAAGGTTCATAAGTACATTTGTCACAATCAAGGCCCTGTCAATGGTCCATCCTCCTTCAGTAGAATAGACATAGTACTTATAATTGCCAATCTGGACTGTATTCTAAGTTAATACTCTGCATACAAAATGATAGATATTATGAATTTGTTAGCTATATCTTAAGTTCAATTTATTACTATTCTCCTCTAACACGGCAGGAGAAGTCTGGCACTTTTTCTGGGTTTCTTCAAGAATAATTCAATCCATTTATACTACAAAAAAAAAATTAGGTTATTATTATCTGATAGTAAAGCAGATGCTGTAGGATGGGGTCCCCAGAAAACAAACTTGGAGAGAGATTTGCACTCAGGGAATTTATTAGGGAGTTCCATTAAAATGGACAGCCCTTCAGAATTGCCTTAAAAAGATGCAAGAAGGTCAGGGTTTCTACTACAGCATCAACCTGTCCTTGGAAATGGGCTTCCCCCATTATCTTAGATCATGCCATTCTCCTCAGCCAAGGGCAAGTCTTAGAGAGAGGGGACTGCCAGCAGTTGGGGAAATGAGGCTGCAGCCTGGAGGGTTAACATCTGGGCCGTACATTATAGCGTCCACATCTTACAGCTAAGATCAAGGAACTTACAGAACTAATCTGGTTTATTTTATTACAGTCAAATATAACTAATGATTATTAAAAATATACTCTATGTAGGCATTATTTGGTGCACTTTAATTTTTTCACATATTTTCTATTTATAAGCCAAAAAATAAGTTTGGAGAGTATACTTTGTACAATTCAACCAATAGTCATAAAATTGGACTCTGAACTCAGGTTTTCAGACTCCAAGTTCTTCACACTGTAGTTGACTCTTTTAAATATCAAACACCCCAGATGTCATCCTCATACTTCCTCCCAAAAAGTAATCCCCCTTTTATCTAGATAACCACTATTTTGATATTGAACATCATAAATGAGTTGTGGCTGTTACTAACATTATATAAAGAGAATTAGTCAATATTCCCCACATTTTTCACTCATCAATATGTTTATAAGCTTTGTCCAAGCTGTCCCATGTTGCAGGAGTTCTGTTTTCATTGCTAAGTATTATCCTAATGCATTAATACATATACTGCTACATTTGTTCCCATTCGACTATTAACAGATATCGAGGCTTTTTTTTCCAAAATGGGGCTATTAAGATGAATGCTGCCACGTATATTCTTGAACACGTGTTTTAGCACACACATGTATTTATTTCTCCTGGGACTGTACTTAGGAGTTGAATTCAAGAGTCATAGGGCATGCATAAGTTTGATTAGAACACAATAGTTTTCCAAAGTGGTATTTTAAAATTTTATCTATTCTAATATTGTGACTTTAATTTACTTATTCCTGATAGCAAATGAGGTGGAGCACATTTTCATATGTTTATTGTCCATATGCATGTCTTCTTTGGTGAATTGCCTGCCCATTTCACTTATTTGAATTTTCTAATTTTTATTGATTTATTGGAAATCTTTATATAATCTAGATAGGAATTTTTTGCCAATTTTATTTATTGAAATATCTTTTCCTTCTCTGTGACTTGTCTTCCCCCATTACTAATGATATCTTAATTTGATCTAGTCAAAATTATCAAGGGTTCTATAATATTATGCTGTTTATAGCCTTTTGAAGAACTCTATTTAAATTAGGCCAAACAATACTCTTCAGAATTGTCTTCTAGAAACATCATTGTTTCACCCTTAACATAGAGATCTATGGTCCACCTGAAACTTACTTTTGTATGTGGTAGGAGGTAAAGGTCAATTGGCCATATGCATGTTGGACTGTCTCTGGAATCTCTATTCTCTTCCAATGGAAGAATTTCTATCTTTGTGGCAATATTTTCTTAATTACTGTTGTTTTGCAAAGGTTTTCAAATATAATAGCATAATTCCTTCAAATTGCTTTACTTTTTTTTCTTTCTTTGCATTTCCATATAAATTTTAGAACAGCATCTCAATTTCAAAAGGAAAAAAGGAAGGAAAGAAGGAAGGAAGGGAAGGAGAGAGGGAGGAAGAGAAGAAAGAGGAAGAGAGGGAAGGGAAGAGGGAGAGAAAGAAGAAAGAAAAGGAAAAAGAAAACCTGGTGAAAATTTGATTGGGGTTGCATTCATCATATAGATCATGTGGGATTAAATCCAATTTTTAACCCAAGAATATTTATTCAAGTCTTATTTCTTTCAGAAATGTTTTATAGATTTCTGTTGCACAGTTTTTTTTAATTGGATTTATTTCTGTTTTGGATTTTTGGTTGTGAAATCCTATGTTTACATATTTTAAATTTTCTATTTTATTTCAATCTTTAAAATATATATATATTGCCCTGATAAAATTATGATTTTCATAAATTAATTCATTTTTATGCCTAGATTATTTTGCATATTCCATAATGTTATCTATAAAAATAGAGTTTTATTTCCTTTTGTCCAATCCTTATACCGTTTTTTTATTTTTCTATTTGCCTAACTGTACGGGATAGATTCTCTAAGATAACATTGAATAGAAGTTTTTTGATAGAATGGCAAGGTTGGTTTAACATTTAAAAAAATCAGTATTTTGTCTTTTTCCTAATTTCAAGAGAAAAGACATCAAAATATCACCAAGTGTGATACTTGATGTAGGAGCTTTGTATATATTTTACTGCATTTGAGAATTTAATTCAAATTACCATTTGCTAAGCATTGTTTAAAGTCATAAATGAGTGTCGAAATTTACCAAATGCTTATTTTCTATCTTTTGAAAAAATCATAGGATTTTTCATTTTACTTTATTCTGTTAGTGTGGTAAATTACACTAATTTTCAAAAGTTATACCAACCTTGCCTTTCTAAAAAATGCCCAAATCTGTCACGATGTATTATTCTTTAATATACTTTTGAATTTTATTTGCAAATTTTGTTTAGAATTTTTACATTTATGTTCTATCCTACTTTTATAAGCATTTGTGTATCCTTATATTAAAGTGGTATGTTTTCTAAGCAGAATATAATTGTGTATGTGTGGAGAAAGCAGTGGGGATTTAGAGAAAGTAGAACATCTGAGTAATGTGCCAACCAATGAATATCAGAGATGAAAGGTACTACAGGTCAGAGTCCACCTATCCTTCATAGCATGAAGCATGGAGAATGGCAAAGTTGATGCTAACTGGGGGCAACCAAAATTGGAGTTGGTTAAGATAAGAAGTTCTATTTTAGATACATTAAGATTGAGTAACACAGAATTTTTTTATTAGAACCTTATATATATCTGCAAAAAAAAAGAAATGAAGAGCCACAAGGGCTTCTATTCCTGGAACCTGTCACTTCCATTGCAAGCCTATATGTCCCCATGTCAAAGCTATTACTGCTTCAGTAAATTTTCTACATCTAAGGAATAAGTGGTCTATTTTTGCTTCCATCCTATTATCTATATCTGTAACAAATGCCAATTACAATGCCTTTAACAGGACTTCAGTTCCAAGTTTTTATTGAATCAGACCATATAACTGAGTGACTGAAGCTACAATCCTCACAGACTGAAAGGCTGTTTCCCTGAAGGGTACAGTGATTAATGGATGGACTTGACTTTGCCAAGTTTGGGGAATCAGAAAAAGAACCATTTATGTATTAAATAAATGATAAAGACATTGTTTTTGCCAGACATTAGATCCCTAAATAGAAATGCATTAGACCTGACTGTGACTTCCAAATGATTCTCTCCAGGGGTGAAAGGATTCTGGGAAATAGATTTCAGGGTTCAGTTATACCTGGAAATAGACATCATAGGGACACATCAGCTGAATGGATAGAATTTCTGTTGTTGGTCAGCCTGACTAGTCAGCTCACCATATTAATGAAGCCAAGGACAGCAGTTCAATCTCCCTGAGTCAGTTAATTTTGGTCCTTCTCTGACAGTTTCCATATTGGGAAATCATATAGTGAAAGAGTACATAAGATGCTTTAGCAAAGCTTATCTCTGCCCATGAGAAAGCAAGAGAAATGGCACTTCTTCGTTGACAGTAGTCAAAGTGCTACCATGGTGTATAAGGAAAAAAATGAAGCTTCTCAGAGATGACGCTAATGCTTCCATTTTGCTTTGCACATCCTGCAATCAATAAGCATCATTTGCGTACCTATAACGTGCAAGGTTTTTTATATGCATACACTGTGTTAGCTGAATGGCCATTTATCCCTAGAATAAAGCCTAGCCCATAGTCTACACTCAACAGATATTTGTTGAAGGTATGAATACATATGTTTAGATAGTTGTCAATATCTTCACTGTAGATGAGTTAACAGAGGCATGGAAAGGATAAGTGTTTTGACCAAAGGCACACAGTTGGAAAGTTCCAGAACCAAAATTCAACCCAGATTTTCTGAATTGCAAACCAGTACACCACAATGCCTTACTGTCTAGTAGAGGCACAAAATAATAATAATTTAAAACACGATATGAAAATTCAAGAAAATTTCAAACTTAACAGAAAAAAGACACCATGAAATTTTACCTGTGGGAAAACCAGAGCAAAGGTGTAGCAGTGGGAATGAGCTGAATGAATGAGAGAAACAACAAAATCTCAGTATTAGTAGGAATGACCAAAAAGGATGAAAATACAGGATTGAACAATTGACCATGCATATAAAGCAACAATGAGCTAATTTGCTTTATTCAAATATTCATGAAAGCCTACTATGTGCCAACTATAGAAAAGTAAGATTTATTTATATTGATTCTTCATTTTGATAGGAGTATTGGTATATAATATTGAATATATGTCTTTAATTTTAAAAATTGCATATATTTACTTTATCTATGCAGAATATATGTAGAAGTGTTAATTTACTCATACTACTTTGTGCAGTGGCAGGTATTTTACTTCTCATGCTTGATAAACATTCTTTATAAGAACTAGAAAGGAAAAACAAATTACTTTTAATTTGATAGATATTAGTGTCTCAATCATCCATTAAGGATTAATATTCTCTCATCCATTCCCACACATGCTCTTCTCCAAAATAGTGCTGGGCTATAAGGAGCAAAAGCAGAATGAGGGGATTCATGTTCTTGAAGTGTCTTCCAACCTTCGCTAATCCATGCTGTGGACTGGCTGGCCTCCTAGACCAGTGCCCACTGAGGTACAGCTTTATCTTTTTCTTTTTTCTTTTTTTTTTTTTGTTATCTATGGAAACATGCTGATACTATCACAGGCATCTGTGGTCCCAGCCAATGCCCCAGTTATAAGTTCATTAGTCAGAGCAAAATTGTGTTCTGACCCTAGAGAGGCTCTATTTTAGCCACAATACATAAGTGCCCCCTGCCCTTACTTCATACTCCATGCTGTAAGACACAGCTCAAAGCCAAAACCTCCGTTCTTCTTTACTCCCCCATATTTCCCTTGTCCTACTTACACTAATGTTCTGCAGTTCCTTCATGCCTCTTAGATGTTTCTAAATCCTTCTTCCCCAACCCCTGAGGTTGCCCTATGGTGGAAATGGGAAATGACTTGGACCCTTGTTTCTGACCTCCCAGCTTTATCTCCTCCCTTCTTCTCACAGTCAGTGGGCCCAAAAGAGGTGATATGCCCATGACTCTAATTCCTATCCTGAGTTCCCCTGGAACATTTTCAAACTCTTTGTCATAACCCACCAGGCCTAGGTCATGGTAAGTCAATTAGTAACTTTAGAAATTTGGAATATAGGTTCCCTTCCTTATAGGCTCCAACTTCCTGGAGTCCACGGTAAGTCCAAGCCAAAAGCCCGTTATTTAAGAAGACTGTCTTTTTATAGACTCCAGAAAGTCAGCTTTGAAAGCAACTGAATGGATTTTTTTTTCCATGGCAGAATCTGATCCCTCTTTCCCTAGGACAATAAAACTCATGGCTCAGGCTTGGAGGTGGAAGGCTACAAGGAAACATGCCTGTAGCCGTTTGATGTAATTATGAATTCCAGAAATCGATATTGAATCATGCTTGTAAACTGATCTAATTTGGGCATGATTAAGTTATGATTAGGGCATTGACTGGGCCACATCAGTAGGGAGTTAAGCCCCACCCCTTGGTGGGTGGGGGAATCGAATATAAAAGGACAGAGGGAGCAGATTTGAGAAGCAGTTTTTGAGAAGCAGTTCTGATGTTGGAGGGAACGGCCCAGGAGAAGAGATGTGAGCCGTTTGCCTGATAGTCTACAGCTGACCTTGTGGAGCAAGCAGAGGAGCTAAGCCTGGAGAGAAACGTAGCCCGGGAAAGAGAAGAACTCAAGAAGCCTGAACCCTGGCAAACATCTGCAGCTGTCTTGCTCTAACACGTGGCAATAGACTTTGGTGAGGGAACAAACTTATGCTTTGTGGCCTGGTAAGTGTAAGCTTCTACCCCAAATAAATACCCTTTATAAAGACCAACCAATTATTGGTATATTTGCAAAGGCACCCCTTTGGCTGACTAATACAATGTCTTAAAGGAAAAAGAAACAATTCCATTACAAATATAAGCATACAGATTGTCTAAAAGAAAATATATAAAAATGTTAATTTTGGCCCTTAAGTTTATGAGGAATTTTTCTTTTCATCTTTATAGCTTTGCAGTTTTTAAATAATCTATAATAAATATGTATAATTTTATAATGATAAAAATAATGCCAGAAGGACCTTTGCAGATTAACTTGTTTCCTTAAAATGTACCTCTCCCTGAGAAAGACATGTTTTAAAATGGTTTGGCTGAAACAGTTTAAACTTTTTGAACCATTGGGGAAAAGCCCACTGCTTTCCCAAAATGCAAAGTCTTTAAAACTATTTTAATTTTTTATTTTTTATTTGATTTTTAAAAAATAAACATTGCTGAATTAGACAAGCCTGACTCAGAGTAGAGTTCATTACTTTATGGTGGGTCTTGCATTGTACAACATCTGGTTGCACCTCCTTTTGCCAGTAATATTTCATCCAAGACATTTTGTTCCCATTAATTATCATACATAAGAAAAGATCTTTGTGTTACTTTAATGGCTCCAAGTCTCACATAAGGCAGGCAATGGGACTTTTGTGGGATGGGGAATGAGGAGTAGAGAGACATATCCTAATGAAATGGGCATGTGAGAATCCAAGATGATGCTTCATCACTGCAAGCAGATGTTGGGGGAAAAACAGAGGACAAATTACCCAAACATTGTTTTGATCCATGATGTTGAGTCTGTGGATGTTTTTGATGGGGGACTCTAGCAAGTAGAGGTTAAACTTCTTTTATTCAGAAGATCATTCATTCATTGCCTCATTCAATAAGCATTTATGAAATATATAAATGTCACTGTGCCAAATGTAATGAGGAATACAATGACAAAAACAAAGAAATAGATAAACAGCCAAAATGCAACCTGTCCTCAAAGATTTTATAATGCAGTGAGGAAGACTAATATATAAACAGCTAATAATATTAGAAAGTAGAATTGGAAGGAATCCAAGCCTTATATTGCATTTAATGATGATTATTCTGTTGAGGAATTAGAAAGACAGCTCAAGGATTATAGATTTGGAGCTTATACTTAAAAATGAATAGGATTTGTAGAGGAAAGAAGTGGGGCTGACTGTTCTGAGATGAAGAAATTCTGATGATCTAAGGATATTGTTGTCATTAACACGTTTTAGTCATGAGGAACTGCCAATTCCACTTTTCAAAGTTTTAAATGATACCTACTCTTCTCCTATTTCCATTGCCATCATGTTTTGTTACAACCTATTGTAGTAACTTCATCATAATAATTTACTGTGAATACAATGTGAATATTTATTAAGTCCTTTACTATGCACAATACCCTGTAGTATCTTTTCTGTAACCTTACTTAATTCTGATCTATGGTGGGATTTTTTTATTAGCCCCATTTTACAGAAGAGGATTTTGAGGATTAGTGATGTTTGTGGGAGAACTAGGACTTGGATGCAAGTAGCTTGACTCCTGAGAATATACCTTAAAACCTTAAGCTCTTCAGATGTTCACATAGATCTACAACAGGACGGCTTACTATGACTCATAAACCAAATAGAGCTGCTGTCCTTGTAAATGAAATTTTGTTGTAACACAGTTGTACCAATTATGTTTATGTATTGCCTACTGTTGCTTTGGTGCTACATAGGTAGAGTTGGTGTGGTGCAGTATTGAGTACTTGCAACAGTGACTATCTGTCCTGCAAAGCTTAAAATATTTACTATCTGGACTTAGAAAAAATTTGCAGGCCCATGAATCCTTCTGATATTCTGTACTTTTGGAACTCTCTAGTCTCTCTTCTCGTTATTACAAACAATTAATTTAAAAATATTTGTTAAATGCTTATTATGTGCCAGGCACTGTTCTGGCTGTTGGGGAAAAAAGCAGCTTACAGAACAGATAAAGTTGCTGCTTTGTAGAGCTTACATTTGGAGAGTAAGGGTAGGGGAGGAGAGATGATAAACAAAATAAGCAAACATATAACTCTACTTAGATACTATTAAATATTCATAAACTATATGAAGGCAATAAAATCAAATGACAGGTAGAGAGAGGCTCGTGGATGTGGGTTTTCTCACGATGGCCTCAATAAAGAGTTGCTGCATGAACTGGGTCCTGAATTTCAGTGTCAGCCAGGCATAGACTGAGAATAGAGTGGTCCTCACGTAACAGCAAGTGCAAAGCCTTAAGGCAGACATGATCTTGAAATGGTCCAGAAATGAAAGAAAGCTATGGAAGCTTTCAAGGCAAAAGAGAGTATGGTAGGAAGTGAAGTCAAGGAAGCAGGCAGGAGCTAGCACAGGCAGAGCTTTGTCAGCTGGGGGTCGGGATGATATTTTAAGTGCATTTGGAAAACCTTTCAGAGCTTTAGCAGAGAAGTGATAGATTCTTATTTGCATAATCGGAAATATTATTTTGAGATAAAGCCATAAGATTTCTTGTTAGCATGGAGTTTGAGATGAGGAAAAATAGAGGAATGAAGAAATATTACCTACTCTGTGGCAGACATTAGGACTGTTTACCAATATTTGATCCTCTACTCTTTTTGGACATATGGGACAATTGTACATCTTCACCCCTTTCCAATTAAGCTTAGAACTGTGACTTGCTTTAGCTAAAAAGTAAATATGAGCAATAATAATTACTGTCACTTCTACAGAGAAGCTTTTACTTTCAGGTAGACAATTCTAACCTACTTCTCTCCTTCCACAGCAATCATGGAAGCACATGTAGGCTAAATTTCACCTGTTAAGGAAAATCTTCTATTAAGTCCTCCAAAAAGAGGCCTTGTTTCTTCTCAGTTCACATACAAATGTGGTAAATGCTTTTATTATAGCATTTAACACATTTTCTTGTTATTTACCTGAACCTTCCTCTATTAGATTTTAACATGCTGAGAATAAGATATATATACTTTGAATACTCTTGCAGAAAATGATGCATGGCATATATTATGAGAACAATTAGTGCTTTTTGGATAAATGCAGAGATTAGTGTTCCAGAATAAATCACCCAAAACGAAGGCTTTCCAATTTTATATTCCAATTTATATATTTTTTGTCTTACTGTAGGAAAAAATTTTAATTTGGGGATTTTACTTTAACCTGTAAACATTGATGATTACCCTCTGATCCCATGATTGTCACAAAGGGATTAAAAAAAGAATAAATTTTGCAATTGAATTATTATCTAATACATCTTATAGATCAGTTTTTAAAAAAAATTTTGGAGCATAGGAAAACAATTAATACAAAAAGAGGTGGGAGTGTGATATTTAAGTTATACCTCTCTCTCTACCTGTAGCTCACTTTGTATCATTTCATTTCACATCCACAATAATCCTGCAAGGTAAGTAAAGAAGGTGTCATTAACCCCATTTTATAAATGAGAATAATGAAGCTTAGGGGTAATAAAGAGCTTATCTGTGATAACCTAGCAATAATTACTGGACCAGGGAATTAAGCCAATTTGTGTTTGAAATAAAAATACAGTCTGTATTTTGCCTGACATAACAACAACAACATGGATAAAATGTCCCTAGTGCCCTTGTGCTGACAATAGAAGGCAAGAAGCTTTTAAGAACATTTCAGCTTTATACAGATTTCCATTTAATAACCTCAAAGATTCAGGGTGAACTACTTTGGAATTTGTGATATTTTAATCAACAGTTAACTTTGGTTAACGCCATCAAAAAAAACCAAGTCTAATTAATTGGGTAAAGAAGCTCATGGGGTGAAGGTGGAGGGTTAAAATAATTATGACTACAATCTGATTTCATATACTTCCCGGCAATTTAGAAGAATCTGTTTACATACAAATGATCAATGATCTAGTCATGATCAGAGCACTGAGACATTAAGGGATCCTTAGATATTATCTAGCTAAATTCTCTTGCCTGAAAACTCAGGCAATGATTACTTAGTTAAAAAGAATCCATTTTAGACAATTATTTATAAGCCTGGACATATGCTAGGCTTCTGTGGGAACTTGAAAGCAGCCAAAGTGATCTCCCTTACAAGCCAGTCAGAGTCGGTACTAGTATCTATGTGGATATCAATGGTTTGGTAATGGGATAAGTTAGACTGGAGATGGCCTGGACACCAGATAGAGCCCAAGATTCACGGCCAGGACATGCAGTAAGGAAAGATGCAAACCCTAGAACACAGGTGATTCCAGCTAATAGGATAAGCACCTCCAGAAGAATCCAAAATAAAAAAGTGGAAGCAAGTAGTAAGGACATAGATGGCAAGTCTGCATAGATCATAAGGAAGCAATAGGTCAAAATTCATATGAGCAGGCAGCAAGGGCAGAAACAAGGCCTGCATTTTTGCTGGAGCCAAGAGTAAACCAACTTTCAAGGCCTAATTCCTGACCATTTTCACATGGCCTTCTAGGTACATAACCTATCAACACATACCCATCTCCCCATTCTCAAGTCCTTATATTACACACCTCTCATTAGACATTTATTTAGCACACACATGTTTTTGATATTTTAATGAATATTTAATGCATATATGACTTCTTACCCTAAATTAATTAGAATATTCTAGAGGACATTAGCTTATATTTGTTCCTTCAAGTTTTTTTTATCATTTGTACTCACTAAAACTTGTTTAATTGAGTGATTTATAGTCAACTCCGTTATTGATTCTTATGAATGCTTGTGGCAGTGGTCAGAATAGCTCGGGCAACCATCTGGCAGGAGCCATGTCTTCACAAGACATCTTGGATTGTGACCTCAGTTTGCGAGGCCAAAAGGCCAGGGAATCAGTGACCTTTTCCAGCCCAGGATGGCCTCCCTGGAAGAGCAAAGGGGAGCTATTTGGTCCTTCCCCCATACAAGCTGTACTTATGTGTCACTCTTGACATCTGGAGGCAAAGACAAAATATTTTCTGGGAAGAAATTCAGACTTCATCAGATTCTATTTTTGTTCCCAAATCAGCAGTTTCTGTGTTTAATTAAGAAGAAAATAGAGACACTGCACATATGAGTTAACACTGAACTGACATATCCTGGTATTATATTAAGAAACATTCATGGAACTTTGGTCCAAAATGATAAAACTGCTCCCAGTTCTTCATTTAGAGATGTGAATTATTAATTGATAATGCATTAAAGCCAAATTTAATCTGGTTAAATCTCAGTATCCCAAGGCCTTAAAATACTACTTGAAACCATAAACCCCCTCCCACAAGCATTCCACATGCCTTCTATGCATCCCTTACAGGGATGCTTTACATGCTTTCCCATGAAGACATGGATAACTGAAAGAGCCTTGTATTTAGAGTCAGGAGTCCTAGGTTATAGTTTTGGCCATTCTACTTAACTAGTTGTGTGACTTCCAATGTGCTGCTTTACTTCTCTAATCCCCAATGTTTTATTCTAAGAAAAATAAAAGCTAAAAATAAAGCTTCCCAAACAGTATCATTCTGTGGTATAGATTTCATGGTAGCACCTAGAAATATTCACTCCTGTTCACTCCCTGAAATATATGGTTATCCATGACACTGTATTTTGGTATTCTTATTCCTTGAACAACCTATCCAAGCTTACCCTCTTTCTGAAAAGTTACTGGCTTGATAAATGAAAGAAATAAGCAAAGTCATTTATCCTGAAAATATCCAGCTGGTATGAGATTTTGGCCTACAGTACATACTAATTAAATGGAAAAACATTTGAGATGGAAAAAAAGCTTAATTTACTAATTAAATGACAAGTACTCTTCTCAAATTGTCCCTTTGGCTTACGGTGCATTTCAAGAATTAATTAACAATATAATCAGACTACAGTTGTGAAATGCCAATATGGATGTGATTTGAAGATATAGCTCCTGTTTTGCTCATGACTTCTTGGGTTTATTTACTTATTTTTTAAATGAGAGCTGTACCTTAATGAAGATACTGGGTCTTTCAATTTGTCTCTGTAAAATTAACCTGAGTTTGTGGATTCTTGCAAGATCTGCACACAACTCAATGGTTCATTTAATGGTGCATTGCCTAGCCCCTGACACAGGCATGTGTCTTGATTAGATTTCTTTAATCGTTTACTAGAAACGAGGAACATAAAGTCAGTTTGGGTTTTGATGATGTCCATATGTTGAACACTTTTGAACTGCGTGATAATAATGCCTCTTGGGTATGGAACTAGTTCATCTGATAGACTGAGTTCAAAGTAGGTTAATGCCCTTGAGGTAATGAGGAAAGGAAAACAGAACTCTGCCTCCCTTCTTTTCTGCCTTGAAATTTAAAGCCAAAAGAGCAGTCTTGAAATATATACATAATGTGAATTTGTTACATTTAGATCCAGTTACTTGCTTTTCTTCATTCTATCCTACCCTGCCACATATTCTCA